>JABJVR010049435.1:0-21947 GCA_025773905.1 Chitala chitala | reverse complement strand
TGTGTGTGTGTGTGTGTGTGTGTGTGTGTGTGTGTGTGCGTGCGCCCTGTGGTGGGTTGGTGCCCTGCCCTGGGTGTTCCCCTGCCCTGCGCCCTATCTGTTTTGGGATGGGCTCCAGGCTTCCCCGTGACCCACACCAGGAATAAGCAGCATAGAAGATTAATGAATGTTATGAATGTAGTGTTTCCTGTCTCTAATGATAAGTTGATTGGTTGAAGTGAGACTGAATTTTTTGTTACACATGGAAATGTTTTATTTGAATTAAGTACAGTTAATGTAATAAGTCTGTTAAGTGTGTGAGACTCAAGATTATTCAAGAAATTTTCTTAAGATGGATAAAACAGTTAAGAATGTTAACAGAAGATCTGTATTGTACAAACAGTTGAAATGCATAACCCCCAATCTGTGTTGAGCATAACAAACCCATCCACGGGACACTTCATGAACAGGAACTGTATGGTGCACATTTTGCAGGAACAGTTAAAGGTTGTAAAAACTATAGAAAAACATCACAGACGCAGCTGTGCAGCTCTGTACTTTAGCCTGGTTTGTGTGCTGTCCATGCAAGTTACTTAAACACAAAAAGATACAGAGTAGATTCTGCTAAGAATGCACTGTTATGTGCTGTTAATAGTGTCATATTGTCTAGGAAATGCAGCAACACTGTACCATTTTTCTTGCTATTGCGAAATGGGCACATTTTGGGTAAGAGTGTTGTACAATGGCATCCTTGTAAAAGCAAGGGATGTGGTTACAGACTGAACAGAAAGTATTTCCATTTGGACCAGTGCTGGAAAGCTGTGCCCCTGCCTGAGGACACTAATGTATACAGTAAGGTTGTTTAGATGCTTTACAGTGACCACTGAATGGTTGATTTGTTTGGGAACAGCTTGGAGGCACGTCATGTTTAACCGTTCGTGTCTGTTCGTGTTCAAAAGCTTCCCTCCCCAGCTGTTGCCGCCCACAGCTGTAACACCACAGGTTGTGAAAAACAGCTGTCGTTAGCAGAGAGAGCCTCGTAACTCCATAGACAGACACATCCACCGAGGTGTGACTCGTGTTGTGACACCAGGCTGCATGCAGAACTGAAGGGCTTCTAACTCTCATTCTGACATCAGTCGTCAGCCCAGACATATAGCATGTGAGATGGAGGAAGGCAGTATGTAGAGGTGTGAACAACCCAGTTCAGTTTTACCAGTGTACCAATACATAAAGTCTTATGCGTGTTAACAAATATTAACAGTTCACAGACGCAAACAGAACCCTGTTGACATTAAACAATACATATATTGTGTGACTGAAAGAAGTTAACATTAAGAAAGTTGGAATATCCCGTTTCACAAAACTGTAATTTTAACAATGATGAAAAAATGGTTCAGCAGAGAAATCACCTAGTTCACTTTGGGTAGATATTAGCTGTTTTAATATTTCTTGTTGGTGATGGGGGCTGTCTGTTCTGCATTAAGACAGTTAAATATTCCCTTTTTTAGGCACAGAGCCTAACAGAATAACATCTTATACAGGCCAGAGACAGGGAAGATGACAGCCATCAATGCTCCCCGGGACCGGTAAGTGTTATTCTGTGGACAGCAATGGGTAAAAAGACTTAGTTATGTTGCTGTGCTTCCTAAGCTATGTCTTGGTGTTGTTCAGCGAAGCAGACTTGCCATTTGTTTGACAGGTACAATGCCGTGTGGCTCATATTCTTCATACTGGGCTTGGGGACCCTCCTACCATGGAACTTCTTTATGACAGCAACTATGGTAATCTTAGATTTTTCATCCATTCATGAGAAAAATCTTCTTAATGCTGTGATAGACAAAAATTAGATTTATTGAGTGTTCACCATTATTTAGGAGTAACGTCGATGAAGTATGAATATAAAGACTATGATTGTTAGGATGTATTTATGAAGACAACTTCATACTGGGCTGAGAGAAATCTGCAAAAACTGTATATAATGGGCATAGCACACGTAGTCAGCTTCTGGAGTACAGCCCTGGCTCTCAAGATCACTGATTTTAACTGTTGCTCCTTCAGTATTTCACTAGTCGGCTGAGAGACCCCGTCACAGAGGTCAACCACACTAGCAACATGACAGCGATGGGGCATGATACCCGTAACACATTGGAGGCCACATTCAACAACGTGATGACCCTGTGTGCCATGGTGCCCCTGCTTATCTTCACCTGCCTCAACTCCTTCATTCACCAGAAGTGAGCCTTTGAGTCAACCCACTGGAGAGCAGCCAGAGGCACACATTTGTTTTCTTAGCAGACATTCTCAGCCAAGAGAGATTGCCAGCATCTTAGCTGTACAGCAGACTTTGTGTATACTCTAGTTTAATTGTAACCTAATGTGACTGGTGATGGTGAGTTTTGCTACGTGTTTTTATTTTTTTTTGGGAACACACGACTGGCAATATTCAGTGTTGACTGGAGAAGTAATTACTGTGTCGGAATTGTACACACATTAAATTTAGCGTGCATGAGTCAACTAACCAGTAAATTATAGCATTTAGTTACTATACATTTTGTGGAACGTGATGAATGTTTTCTGAAGCTGAGGCATTTGTTTTGAAGAAGACTTTGTTTATGTTCTGTTAGTGGGATGGAAACTAAGCAGCTGTGACTGTTGTCCACAAACACCCAGGGATGTTGACCTGTGACTTTTTGTGTTTTGTTAAAGGATTCCCCAGAAAGTGAGAATTTTGGGTGGCTTGACTGTCATCTTCATCGTGTTCCTAGTGACGGCAATAATAGTGAAGGTGGAGATGGGTCCAATGCCCTTCTACACGATCACCATGATCAAGATTGTCTGCATCAACTGTGAGCTTCTCTCTTCACCACCCAAACTCCTGCCACCCCTATTCTTCCATCAAAGTTTAATGTGAGCAGAACCATAGGCACGAAGCTGGAGTTTCAAGTTAGGCCATGTTTTGAACCCTGAGAAAATCCTGACTTCCTGTGTTTTCATTTGTTTTACTGTGGTGGCAGTGGTCATGGTGACTTCCTTGAAGGCTTGCTTTGATTCAGTTGTTGACATTTGTCTTGCTTACTGATGTCAAGAGAATAAGCGTTTGATGTGCTCTCAGTAATGCGTTCAGTGACGTCATAGGCTGTTAGTACTTCCCCAGCTAATAAAGATGTCCTCCCTTTCTGCTGACTGATTTTGTTGACCATCTACCCCTCTATCCAGCTTTTGGAGCCATGCTGCAGGGCAGCCTCTTTGGCCTAGCAGGCATGCTGCCTGCCTCCTATACCACACCTATCATGAGTGGCCAAGGCCTTGCAGGGACCTTTGCAGCCTTCTCTATGATCTGTGCCCTCCTGTGTACGTAAGCAGCATTGTTGCGGCACTTGCTAAAAGTTTGTTTCATGATCATAATGTGTCAGAAGCTGGGTCTTGAACATCCTCTGTGACGATTCTTCCAGCTGGCTCAGCTCTCCATGACAGTGCCTTTGGGTACTTCATCACAGCCTGTGTGGTCATTCTCCTGGCCATTGCATCATATATCGCCTTGCCTAAGATGGTAAGAACCTGTCCAGGTGAAAATTAAAGATATTAAGATCAATGAAGATAGATTAAGCTTTATTGTCCCATTGGGGGAAATTTTAAGAGAAATATTTGAAAAATGTGAATTTTTGTGAATTTTCAGTATCTAATTATGTCAACACTTCATCTCAAGGAAAAAAAATGTAGTGCAGAGCACAGAATAGGAAACAGGTCTTATTTTTCTTTTGATTTTGTTTGCTACACCTTGATATTCCTGTATTTCTTGTCTTTATTCACAGGAGTTCTTTCAATACCATCTGGACAGCAAAAGCAGCCATCCTGACAACGATGAAGAGAACAAGATGGACCTACTGGGGAAAGGTACCTGACAAAAGAAAAACTGGAACAGAAATTCTCTGAACTTTTTAGGACTTCAGCACTCACACACTTTAAATACCATCACGTGGAGTAAACATTCTTCAATGCTGCCTTCAGTTTTGATGTAATAGTGAACCATGTTCTGGGAAACTGACAGATTCGTTCCTTACTTGCCATCCTCTATTGACTACTTTAATGTACAGGAGTAATAAAGTTGGTTCTTCTGTGAAATCTGCTGCCAGAAAGACCAGGTTCTCCAGTACAAGAACTTCTGCAGTTGAATTTATGGGCAGTAGATGCAGATCTGTATTCCAACTGATAAGACATTTACTTTGCATTATACATGCTGCATTGGTTAAAAAGAGCAAACCTTTGAAATCCCAAGGTCATCTTCAGGACCTCCAGGGAAATTTTACATCTTCCTTCCTAGAGAGTCATGTTCCAAAACCTTTTAAGAAGTCAAGAGTTCAACAGTCAATGTTTCAATGTCTCTCCTTAACATTTTGATAAAATGCACCAGTTGTACTGATGGTGAAATAAAACTAATTTGAGGAATGGCTAAAGATCTTATGTTTGTTTTATTTCACCATCAGTACAACTGATAAAAATATAACCAAATATGATGAATGGCTAAGGATCTCCCCTGCATGAATTGTCACACTATTATGATGGAGGGGTTTGTGTGCCTTACTGATCCTAGAAGCTATGTCGTTAGGAGCAAATAGCGCCTGGAAGGGACTCCTAAGGCAAATTAGTTCTAGGGGCAGGGCCAGGCTAAGAGTGGTTGAAAGATGTCAGTTAAGGTGGTTCAGACGTCTAGTTAATATGCTTCCTGGACACCACCCTAAAGAATTGTTTTGGGAATGTCCAATGGGGCAAAGAGCAGGAGCTAAACCCAGGACTAGGTGGGAAGATTGTGTCTCACAGCTGGCCTCGGAGTGACTGGGTATTCTTATGGAGGGGCTGGAGGAGGAGGCTGGGGAGAGGGAGGTCTGTGCACCTCTGCTTAGACTGCTGCCCACTTGACCCAGACATAAATAAGGGGATGGATGGATAGATGGATGGATAAGGATTTGTGAAAGACAGGTGTTTTGTGAACCACAACATTAATGTGTGTATTGCTGGTTCATGTGTCACTACAGAGAACCCTGCAGAGAAGAGGCCTGTTCTCAACTTGACTGATGAGGAAACCAACACAAACAGCTCGGTCTTCAACATCTTTAAAAAGGTAGTATGAGAAACAGAAACAATCAAAATGATGTAGGCCCAGTAGAAGCAGTGCAGGTTCCTGACTTCATCTTGTCTGAAGTCTGCATTGTCTGAAAAACCCATTATTCATATGTTAGCAAACCTTTGAGATTTCTGACACAGTTGTTTTTCAATGAGCCTCACCTAGACATTTGAGTAGAATCCATTTATATGCTGTAACTGAATGATTATCCATTGTAGCTTGAGTTTTTCAAGGTATATGTACAATGGAATAGCCTTCTTGAGAACCTGCAGACTTTACAACAAGACTATGTGCTGTGGTTGATGCTGCTGTTTTGGCATTGCCGCTCACCACTTTTTCCTGCCTTCAGATCTGGGTCACAGCCCTCTCTGTGTGCCTCGTCTTTACCATCACCATTGGTACCTTCCCAGCAGTCACAGTAGATGCCAAATCCACCACAGCAAACGGTGGCCCTTGGGGTGAGTTTTTGATGCACCAGCAATATGCATTTGAACTCCTTCTCATCTGGACATATGCAGATGAAAATCCAACAGAACTAATTTACCAGGAGAAAGACAGAGGTCTGTTCTAACCTGAGATACAAGAATGAGAGCATGTTTAGTGATGTAGACCATTTCACATTTATATTAGACATGTTTTGGTATACGTAGTACTGATGTTTGCTTTACCATATTTTTTTACTGACAGATACATACTTCATCCCTGTATCATGCTTCCTGGTGTTCAATTTGATGGACTGGGCAGGGCGAAGTCTGACTGGCCTGTGTATGTGGGTAAGGATGGAGGCACACTGGTGCCATCCACACTGACTCCGGATCATGCCCCTTGCAGCACTACATTTGGTTTACAAGATTACACCACACACCCTCCACTGGTGTTTTTCATAATGACTTCCTGCTTCAAAAAATTGATCCACAGGACACATAAAATCCTTGTCTTTAAGTATGGAGCCAATGTAGAATTAATCATTAATATGTCAGTTGATATCATCCAATATAAAGAGAAAAGGCACGACAGGACAGTATTTGATAATATTAGCTCTGCCTTAGAAAAACCTCCTTCTTTAATGTTGCGTTAAATGTTTTCTGAATACATTAGCACCCTGTATTTGCTGATCTGGAATCCACTAATCAACTGCAATCAACAGCAGAAAAATATTTAAAAAGAATGAAATCAGAGAGTCAGTCCTGTAAGAGTTCAAAGAGATGCACAGACACAGAAACGTACAGTAAATATGACATGGGATGTTACAAAGAGTTATATAAGGCATCCACTCTTAATTGCTGTTTCAGCCAACTGCAGTAGAGCTTGGAATGTAATACCCATGAATACAGGGCTACAAATGTATTAAAATATTTCTTCAATATGTAGAGAAAAGCATTTTTGTGAGGTCAGGTTTGTTATGCCAAACTCATGACCAGTTCTGTATCTGCAGCTGGGGCACTCTCTCTGATGCATGAGAGTCTTACTGGTTGTGTCACACTGACAGGTACAGTAATTTATTGTTGGCTGTGCCAAAGTCTTGGGGGGGTGCCAGCCTAAAAAAATACCAACTTGTAGTCCTTTGCTGTGCCTCTATCTGAATTTGGCCTTGCTCATTTATGGCATGCATACTGCATTGAATTTAACTGTTAGAACATTGAAGGTCTGTCCGTCACATGAAAGATATTTTGTTGTAAATTGTAGCTCACTAAGCTCTGTCTGCAAAAATAACCAGGGCCGCCTTTGTTTAGAAAAGGAGCTACAGAGTCAACTGGTCTGAAGATCTGACTTTATTCATTAAAACTCTAACGGTGCACAATTCAAGCAGTTCAGTGTCTAGGAATAGACCAATATCGTGAAGCTTCTTCATAGCAAAGAATGGTTTTTTGAGTGAAAAACTGTTGTGGATGTCTAAGTGAGTAGACTAGGTACAGTGGATGTAACTTCTTAACCTTTTCACGTTGGCTTACAAAGTCCTGTACATGCTCAGGATGTAAATACTTTTCAGCTGACAGAGAGCAGATGGAAAGGCAAGCATCATTGTTTACACACTCGGGGAACATCTTAATCACTTGGAGGTGTGTCTTGAGTAGGCTTCTGTGTGGCTGGAACATGTCTGGATGTCAAGGAAGTGTTGGTGTGTGTGTGTATATGTGTGTGTGTGTGTGTGTGTTTGTGTATTCCTTCACTGCACTGTTGGGGAGGCCTGTGAATGTGTGTGTTCCTGCTTGTACATTTACCTGATTCAGTGGTGCTCCTGGTACACTTCTCTCTCCAGTCCCCTCCTACCCTCCTTTCTTCACGGCACTAATGTCTGCCGTAACTGATCATAGGCAAGTGTACAACTGCTGGCACCAAATGTCATTCTCATGGCAGTGAGCCATCTGCAGCCATGTACCTTGTTTTGTTTCACACATAACAGTTCATGTTTTATTAATTGAAAAGAGACAATGTGTTTTTTTATATATACTTGAAATGTGAATGGATTTGGGATGCAGCTCTAATAACATCAGGTATTCCAGTTTATAGCAGTGTACAAGTTAAAAGGCTTTTAAAATTCAATTCAGTTTATTTTTATATAGCTACGACAAGCTACCACGGAGTGCTTTACATGAATAAACTACATTTGTTACACAGAATTAACAGCGGGTGGATGACTGAAGTTAAAGTTAAGTTAAAGCCAGGCATCAATAGAGGGGAGGAACCAAAAACTCCACAGTGTGGAGAAAAAATCTTTAGGGGCCCATGGTCGACTGGCTGCCCAGCCCCTCACAGACATAGATCAAGATCAAGTGTCAAACACACCATTTTTGTGACAGCCTAGAGGGAAGTTCATTTTAAACACTGAGTGTTTTTTCTGCGCCTGTGTGTGCAGTCATTTCAATGAGAGTAGAAACGCTTGTACAGCATTTAGTTTTGTGTAGCAACAGCTGAAGGCACCATAGCACTGACTTTACTAGGTCAAGTTGTATAATCAGCTACTGTAACTGTTGTAAGCATTTTTTGAATTTAGCATTATTTTGTACTGCATTCATACAACTTCTAAACCTTGGTATAGATCAAGTGAACTAGTTTGAGGTGTTACTGCAAAGATGGCATGGCAAAGCTAGAGTACTTTGCTCACATCACTGGGTTTGCCTCTCCACAGCCTGGTAAAGACAGCATTTTGCTGCCCGTCCTGGTGCTTGCCAGGCTCATCTTTGTGCCCCTCTTCATGCTCTGCAACATCCAACCGAGGAGCAACTTGCCAGTCGTCTTCAAACATGATGGCTGGTACATCTTCTTCATGATTGCCTTTGCCTTCAGCAACGGCTACCTGGCCAGCCTCTGCATGTGCTTTGGGCCCAAGTAAGTGTCCTCTCTGACCTGCACTGTGTTACCTGTATACCAACAGCAAGTACTGCTATGGTTGAATCCCCTGTTTGTCATGACAGAAGTCTGAATAGTCCCCAAAGTGAGGGACCCGCGTCATTAGCTCAGCAGACTAACATCTGGGTAACTCTGAGTGGGCTATAGCTTTGCAGACTTGGTCCAGCAGGATTGCCCCCAATATTAGTTCCATTTGACTGTCTTAAATACTAGCTGCTCTCAGGCTGAGGTTGCTTCAGGCATTTATAGGGGGAGGATGTAGTGGAATGAGCACTGCTATGATAGAAACCCCTGTTGTCAGGACGAGTCTGATTAGTCCCCCAAGCAAGGGTCTCAGGTCTTTAGCTCAGCATGTTAATTCTTGTATCTGGTAACTCTACGCAAGATGGAGCTGTTCAGTTTCAGGCCATGAGCAAGGCAAGGTCATCCCTGTTACACCCACTTTTGGAGTTATGATGTCCTTTTGAAGATACACAAAGATGCTTTACAAAGAAAATTCATGCAAACAAATTGCAACATAATACAGTAAGAAATTTAAAACAAATAGAGAAGAATACAGAGAATACAAAGATATGACTTCATTATGTGATGGATTTGTTTTAAAAGCATGAGTTGTTAAATGTTTCTGTGAGGAAACTGAGACATTATCAGTGATGCCTCTTGACTTTGTAAATAGAGTAAACACACTCTGTACAGTCACTGACTCCTTGCATGCAGTTCCGCAATGTTGTGTCCTTCTGGTTTCTTCTCAGGAAAGTGCTGCCACATGAAGCTGAGACAGCTGGAGCTGTAATGGCCTTCTTCCTGTCTCTTGGCTTGGCACTGGGTGCAGCCATTTCCTTCGGCTTCAGAGCCATGGTCTAGATTAGGAGTCCTCTCAGCCTTGCAGAATCACAAGCAGATTGATACAGTCACTGTCTTTATAAAGGTGAGCTATTAATACTTTAGAACTTTTAGTATGGATGTTCACAGTTTAGTGTTATATATTTAAATAAACAAAAAATGGCAATTGGTGTAAACCTTTCAAAAATTTGCCGACTACAGTAGCTCAACGTTGCTCCATATCGCTGTTTTTCACCAGCATAATAATGCAGCAGAATTTGAAGTGAACATTAAGGTGCTTCACATTCAGGTGCTTTTCGTGTGAGGCAAATCAGACTTAATGGAACTGTGTTGCTGTTCAGTTTTTTTGGGTGAAAAAGTAAAAATAATTATAAAATAATAAAGTAATTAATTGGAATTCAGTTCAGACAAAGAATAGTTATTCTCAGTGCTTGAGGTGAAGTAGTTGCAAATGTTGCCATCATTAGTAGTGATGTAACGATGCACTCAGCTCATGATACGGTTCAATTCACAATGCTTTGTTCACAATTTGATTTTCTCATGATATAAAAAGCAAAAATTAAAATTAAATGGGGTAAAACAAGTAACAGTGCCAAACCGTTTCCTCTTCACAGGCAGTGGTCATTGTGATGGCAGTGTAAATGTTGCATCATATGGCTAGTGTTAACAGCTGAGTAACCCACGGACCATACTGAGCCATAGTCTGGCCCATAATGGGCAGTGAATCAGCTGGGACAGCCTCGTAAATAGTGGGTGTTAAATCACAGAATGCATGTTTCCATAAAAATCCTTTTTTAATTGCATATCGTATTAAATAATATTTTCAAAACATTCCAAAACATTTTTCTTAAATAAAAATTTAATAGATGGAAAAAAAAAAATAAAAACAATAAGGACTAATCAATATTACAAAACATGAACAGTGAGTTATCAGTGCACAGATGAGTCACGCATTAGGAAAATATTAGTTGGTGGTGGACACGGGTTAGTGCTGCTGAAAAGCAACCAGTGGATTTCGAGGACAAAGGTGACACAAAAAAAAAATGTTCATTCAAAAACATGATAAAATACAGATTCGTCACAGTCTGTGCTAGTAATGTTCTTTATACTAAAATCTCATGTAACAAGCATTCAGCAACTACCATTGTTTATTTCCACGGTTTGCATCATCACTCATTTTGCATCATGATACATCGTGACGTGACACATCGTTACATCCCTATTTATTAGCATGCCAGCCTGTGTGTTCTTCAGTGCCAGTGCTAAATGTACTCATAGCTACAACACAAAAGTACCTTCACCTGAACTGGTTAGAACTGGCCCACTTCAACACCTGCTTACGCTCATGTGCTACCTGTCGTTTCCATCACTGAATTTTGGCAACTGAATTTGTTGTCTTCTATGCCAGAAGTCTAGATAAGCTTTTGTCCTGTTGTGAATTTTTGTGGAAATCAGTGTGAAAATTGTATTATTTTTCTACTGTTATGCAAGTTTGTATCCATTTCAAATACAATGATAATACACAGCCTTAGATACATTTATTAGCAGTATAATAATGTATTGTGGTAGGATATTTATAGCCTTGGCCAGAATTTGTCTGTAATGTACTGTGACAAAATTTTTCAATAAAACCTTTGTTTTTTACATCATATTCTATGAGTGTGTTAAGACATATTACTAAGTGACAAAATAAACAAATTTTCAAGATGTTATAATGTAAAACCATTCACTAAAGAACTACATTGTGTTCATCTATAGGCAAGTGTAGTTGTGTAGCATCCTGATATGGATTTTTGCAAATTAGTTAAAAATGTTCATGATCCATTAATCCCCAACCTTGGTGGCTCCCCCTGAGACACTCTGAAGCATCATTATGTCAAATATGTTTCTATCTTTAATGCCATCAAGCAATCTATACTTGTCTTGAAGAAAAAAAAAAACAAAGAGATTAATATTATATAAGTGTGCACCCTCCCCCCTCTACCCCCAAAGTAATTCTTATGGAACCACCTTTTACTTTACTACAACTGAAAGCATTTGTGAATAACACCATCGACTTTGCACATCAACACCACACTCTTCAGATCAAAGCACAGGTTTGCTGTTGGGTTAAGGTATGGATGTTTGGAAGTTGATTGGTCCATTCTTAAACTTTGATCTTCCTTTTCTAAAGCTATTCCATGGTTGACCTGGATGTGTGTTTTAAGTCATGATGTTGGAAGATAAAATTAATCTTCAGCCTTTTGACTGAAAACCACATGTTTTGTGTCTTCATATTTAAACCTGCTCGTTATCCCATCTGTCTTGGTTAGTGTGACAGTTGGCCTGGCAGCACACTTGAAAATTTAGGGAATGTATGCAATAGTCATAAATCATACATGTCTTACTCTGACCAGTTGTTTTTATTAATGTTTTTAAAAATAAATGTTTTTTTGGTTAATTCTGTTTTTCAAAATGACACCATAGTGGGTTAATGATTTGGAAAGCTTTGTTTCTGTCATCACTACTTCCTGCTGTTATGAAACTTTCAAGCAAGATACTGGTGCCATTTGCATTGTGAGGGCTTTTATTACGTCTTGAAACAAATGTACTCATACACCACTCATTATATGCAGTACCCCCCCCCCCCATTATTATGTGTATACTGATCCTTGTGTGTATGTCGCATTATGATCCTGGAGACACCCAATTTTAGCAATGTACATGTATAAATATGACAAGTCCACTTGAACCTGGAAAAAAAAAAAAACCAAAGGTTCCCAAATTTTTGGCTCATGACCCCATTTTGATGTCTAAATTTTTTATGACCCCAGTTGTTTAAAAATTTTGATAATTCCTTTGTATTTCATGTGTATTTTTGATAATTTATAAATGGCAGGACATCGTTGTCTTTTGTAATTGACAGTACTGATATTTGTATTATATTTTATATAAAAAAAATTGTAAATTGTAACTCTCAATTTTTAAAATAGATTTTTACACCTTTTCTTGCAAATCCATTTGCATATCAGGAACGAGTTAACAGGTTTTCATTAAAAGACTAAAATGAACATATAAACAAACAAAAACCTGTCACAGTTTGTCTGGATTGTGTTTGTTGCTGTCCTATCATCAAAGTGTACACGATTAAGTTTATTAAGTCAAGCAATTGTCTTAAAGTCATTTATATAAAATGTAAGTCTTGAATTAACTAGAAAAACATGTACAAACAAACAGCCTTGCAACAATGGAGTGAATGGAAGCATAGATCAAAAGATTTCAGGTGTTAAGTTCTAAGGTGCTCCCTGAATAGATGTGTCTTTAGTTGCTTGCAGAATGTGGACAGCGACGATGAGGTCCACAAAGCAAACAGAAGTTCGTTCCTCCATAATAGGCGCCGTAAGATAAGAGCCTAGATTTACCACCCTCCTTGTTACCTTGTTGTCTCATTTGCTTGTTTGTTTTTGTCAAGTGTGTTCATCTGTTCTTTGTTTCCTCTGTGCAACTGTTTGGTGTTTCCTATCTTGGTTTTCCCTATGCCCTTTCTTGTCCTTAACATTATGCCCGTTTGAGTTTTTTAAGAAACCGTTGTTTTTGTAACTTTTGCTTTTGTTCTTTCTCAATTAAACTCTGTTCACTTAGACCTCTCTGCATCTGTATACTCTGTCCTAGCTTGTCATGACAGAACACCAGACTGTCATCGATAAAGGTGTAGCAGACAGCCAGGCAACCAAGCCTGCCCTGCCTACTATGTATGTATGGTGGATTGCCAGAAAAGTCAGTGGACTTCTTTGACCAGCTATTACTTCTACATCAACTAATACCCAAACAAGTTTAAATCCTAAATCCAGGGTGCTCAAGAAGTGGTAATGGTGGGCTGTACAAGCCTGGCACTAGAGGGGCTTTCCTTTCATTACTGATGGGCCTCCTGAGTGGCCAATGTGCTGTCTAGTATGCATGGCTTTTGTGTGGCCTTGTTGCGTTGTCTCATTTCCTTGTTCCCTTGTCTGTCTTTTCAAATGTGTTCACATGTAATTTCCTGTGTGTCAATATTTATGTTTAGTGTTTCCACTGTGCGTTTGTCTGGTATTGAAGTCATGGTGGGTTTTGTACTTTGCACCACATCCTGTCTGTGACTTGTTTTTACCCATACCCTTTTTTATGTGATACATGTTTGCCCTTTGTGGGGTTTTTTGTTTTTTTTTTTTTTTGTTTTTTGTTCTGTTTTTAAGAATCCTGCATTTTGTAACTTTTGCATTTGATCTTTTTACATGAAACTCTCTGCAGTTTAACCTCTGCCTCGGTGTACTCTGTGTTGACCTGTGGTGCTAACACAAGTTGTTTCGTTGGGTCAGGTTGTGTAGGACACAAGCTATTTTCCTTTGTCGGGTGGTGTAACAAAACACCACCGGCCCTGTCCAAACACTCACCTGTTATTGATACACACTATGGTGCACTCTACCATCAAATGCACCACTTTGTGTTAATAGCCAGTCCTTGTGTTTCTACCATGCATTTAGTGTTAATGCAATGTCACATTTCGGCAAAATCCTCAAACTGAGGCAAAACCAAGTGTCATTGGAGAGGTTCGTGTTAAATATGAACGAAAGGAAAGACATTCCAGTGAGTCAAAAGATGAGACTGAATCCAAAAAGCATAAATGAAAGTGAAACTAGTAGAGTTAGTGGAAGTTGTTCAAGAGAAAGAACTCTCAAGAGTCAAGTTCCAGATGTTCTCAAGGAAGGAGATTCTCCTTCCAAGCAATAACCCTCCTCCTCCTCTCCTCCCTCTCGTCTACCTCACACCAGCCACGACTCTTTTCAAAGGTAAAGTGCAGGTTAATTTATTTTATTTTTACTTTATACCATGTATTTATCATTGTTATTTGTTTCTGATATTAGGAACAATAATTTGTACATAAAATACCATTAAAAATGATTTTCTTTTAATATTTTTGGTGTGTGGAATGGATCATCTGACTTTACATTATTTTCATAAGGGAAAATTTGCTATACAAGCTTTTTGGATAACGAGCACTTTTACGAAATTAATTATGCTCCCAATCCAAGGTTCCACTGTACTGACAATACAGTACTGACAGATAGCAATTTTTATCAGAGGTGTTGATGACAAGTTTGAGGTGACAGAAGAGTTGAGAAGAGGCACAAGGAGAAGCAGACAAGATTGGAAAGTTTCTGAGACGGCTACCTCCATCAGAGCTGTCCAAAGTTTTCAGTCATGTAATGTGCCTTTTTGGAAGTACATATCTGTGTGAGAAACTGTTTTCTACAATGAACTTTAATAAAAGCAAGTACAGGTCAAGGCTTACAGATGCCCGTCTTCGAGCTGCACTCAGAGTTTCAACTGCAACGTCCATTAGAGTAAATGTGGCTCAGCTATGTGAGCAGAAGCACTGCCAAGTATCTGGCAAGAAATAAAGCACAAATGGGCTCAGGGAATATTTGTTGAGTGTAATAAATTTAAATAAGTTGTTTAAAATAAAATATATATATATTTGCACTAACTGTTGCACAAATGTGTTTACAAAGTATAGTAGATCTGTCACCGGTCCAGGTCCTGTCCTCGCCGGCCCCGTCTCCCCTGTCACCGGTCCAGGTCCCGTCCTCACTGGCCCCCTCTCCCCTGTCCCAGGCCCCGTCTCCCCAGTTTTTTGCGCAGGTCTTGTCCTCTCCAATCCCATCCCCCAAGTCCCAGGCCCCTGTCTTAAGTCCTTAGTCTCGTCTCCCCAGTCGCCGCCCCATTGCTATCTGGTGGTGCAGGCATGGGCATGATTTTTGCGGGTGTGTTTGCACACTCCATGGATGCGCCTGCGCTTCCCACTTCCATCCCCCAGTCTCCCTCCGTCCCTTCCTCATTTGTGTCTTTGCTGGTTCTGCTTTCTCCTTTGCCTCTCTCCTGCTCTGCTCTGCCTTCATCGTGTTCCCCTCTGGCTCCCACATGCTCCCCTCTGTCTCCTTCAGGGTCCCCTCCATCACCGTCGTGCACCATTGGACATCCTCCGACATCTACTGGACGTCCACCACCTTCAGTTCTTTCCCCCCTGCAACACTGATCGGTGCCTTTGGATTGCCCTCCTTCACCCTCGGCTCGCTGTCCTTCGCCGTCGGGGTCCCGTCCATTGGCTCTGGATAGCGGTTGGTTGGCTTCAGTGACCCTTCCACCGGGGGCTTCGGTGCCGTTACTGGTTCGGCCCTCCGGGCCATCTGGCATGGCTTGGGGTGGTCCTTTTTCTGCCTTTCATCCTGCCTTGTCTGTCCATCCCAACATTAGCCCATCCTTGTTTCCTGCACCTCCACTTTTTCTTCTCCCTGGTTTGTTTCCTTCCTTTTTAGGCCCTGTTCCTGGTCTCCATCCTCTGCTTGTTCCACCCAGGTCGCCTGGGTTCGTCCCGTCTCCTGTTCCGAATGCTGGGACCTCGTCCATCTCCACCACCTTTGCCTTGGGCCAGCTCCGGATCCTGTCCTTGTTATTTGATTCTTGTTTTGCTCGTGGTTCCCTGTCTGTTGGCTCTCTTCTGTCTCCTGTCATTTCTCACTCTTGCTGATGTTGTCTTTCTTCTTCCTTCTCCCCTGGTTTCTCCTTTGTACAGAATGGGCCAAAATCACACCTGAGCAATGCATGCAACTAGTTTCTCCAAACAGGAGACGTCTTGAAACTCTCATTACCAACAAAGGCTTTTGTACGAAGTATTACATTTCAGTAAGCGTGTTCAATACTTTTTCCCTGTGTCATTTCACATTATTAGACATAATTTATGGACATCTATGGTTTAATTTCTTTGCATGTGTGGATTGCATGGGTTGTTACCAACATCTGGTGAAATTTCATGTCAATTGCACTTTTAGAAATATATTTACTGAGAAAAATGGTGACGTGTTCAATATTTATTTTACACTGTATATGCATGTCAGCATATGTATACTCATAAGATGCATGCAGAAAACTGTCTGTGGTTGCAGTTTGGCAGGGTCCAGAGGGCATGCGAGAACTTTATTGTTTGAGTAAGTAGGAGTCTGTAGTCATTACTCAAACAATAAACAGGATACCAACTATCGATATAATTTCTTGTTGTTAGGTATCAGAGACTTTGAATTAATGTAGGGGGTAGTCATTCTAAATCAATGCTTTCAAGAAAAACACTGAAAAGGAAAGGAGTACATCAGAGAATGTATTGTAGAATCGCACAGTAATACCAGCCACCCCTGTGGATTTATTACATTTTAAACTAGCAATGGCAAGCTGTACCTCTAATTCATTTATCACAGAAAAATTTTTTGTCTGTATATAGTGCTAAGGAAATATTAACAGTAACCATAAATGGTTTAGCAGTCATTGCAATAATTAGAAGGGTTTATAAAAGGTAGACCAGTGTTCCGCAGCTTTATGCTTTTTACCTGTTATCGTGCCATAGAAAGCTGTTTAATTGGGTTCAATTGCTCTTGCTGTTTATCCAATCTGAAGAAATGTGCATTCTGTTCTCCATGTTCCCAGTTGCTTCCTTGATTTTATGTAACAATCTGCGTTTTAAAGTATTATACTCACTACTATATTTCCATAAAAACTTTGCTGTTTCATGCTTAAAAGATTCCCAGTAATTAGAGAAACTTTATTTTTTAATGTATTCTTACTGTCTTGACTTTGAAAATGTCAGCTTGATGTCTCAAAATAGCATTATTTAATTTCCAATATGAATTGATGCATCTCCTGCAGCCTTCCATACGTTGACATAAAACCATACAGTACATCCACGTACCCTGTGCAGGACTGCGAGGGGACATGAAGCCTAAGAAAAACGTGAACTGAAATAGCTTTATGATCAGTTAAAGGTGTTGCCTTAAATAACAGAGTCTGAGTTCAGCCAGCATATCAGTAACTTCCTTATTTTTCCATGTGTGACGTTTAACACCTGGATATGTTTCTTACAACACTAAATTCTGAATTGATTATACTGCTGTTCAAAGTAGACAGCAGTTTAAGTCACCATCTATTCAGGATTTAATCACCTGCATTGAAACGTCACCCATTACAACATTCAAACCAGGGTATTTAAAAAGCCAATAAAGACAGCTTTTCCCTACAGTTTCTAATAGTTAATCATTATCTGATTTCCCATTATAACGACATATTAGTGATAAGAAAACATCTTTGATGAGCACTGGCTATGACAATCAAAAAATAAATAAATAAATAAAAATTTGAAAGAGCCAAACTGATCAAGATCAGAATGTAAAATATCTCCAGCAAAGTAAGTCATGAGAATGGTGACCCCTGCAGTATGTTCAGAACCGTGATCATTTCGCCACTAAAGGCTTTGCACAAACGGAAAAAAACTAAGCTTTGCACTTAACAACAAACAGATTTCCATTCTCAAAACAAGAGGTTTGTGAAACAGCTGGCTGTAAGCCAATAGATCACTTTTTTTAAGTGCAAAAAGTTTGCAAAAAAAGTTCAAGGAAACAAAATCATAAACGGTTCCCCTCTAAATCTCAGCATAAACAGAAACCGAATGGTTTATATTATGAGTAACTAATGCCCACGTACTGCATATTAACTACCCATTAATGTACGCTCAAACAACAACAAAATAAGATATTCCCTTCCTTCCTAGCCAGATTCACCAGCGGCCACAGCTTTTGTCGTATCATGTTGTCGGTGGACGTCATATCTTTGGATAATCTCATACCCCTTTTCCACCACTGCCTGTAATATATGCAAGCACATTACTGTACTGTGACATTTGCCATTTGCAGTACAATGTAGCACAGTATGCTGTAGTATACTGTATATTGTAATATTAGCTTACATTACATTTAGGCTCCATGTTCTTTCATTTCTTATTCACTTCAGTTATAATTTCTTATATATATATATATATATCTTATATGTCTTGTTTTTGTAGTTGTAACTCACTACTAGTTGTAACCACTGTCTTGCTACTGTAACATCAGAATTTCCCCTTGAGGATGACTTAAATCTGTCTGTGTCTACAAATATGCATACTGCATATATAGAACAGAACCAAACAGGGGGAAATACTTTTAAAATGTTATACAATGTACATAGTGAGTGAGGTGAGTGAGATCAATCATCAAGTGTAACACGCAATACAAACGTTTGGAAAATAATAAAAGCCTGAGTTCTGAATTAGATACGACCTGACTGAGTTTGTACCACAGGTAACCATATCCACAACTTCCTTGATCGAGCCAATGGGTGCCGCCATGACTTCGTACTAGTTCTTGTGGCCACATGCCGTCTTACGGTCACTGTATAAAGAGCAGCCTTCTAGTGTTCAGAATGGAAGGACAAATTTTGTAAATTCTGTTTTATAAATAAGGTCAATATGAGTTTGGAATTGATATGTTCTCTGTCGTTGTTGTAACAATAAATACTAACTAAAGAGTGTTTTTAAAATTCATACATAGTCTGCAGTACTTTCTGAAGAAGGTTCCGTAGCTAACACCTAATTTCACACTAAACTAGTACACAACAGATACAGGCCTGGGGTTTGATTCCTGCCTTGGGTCCGTGTGCATGGAGTTTGCATGTTCTCCCTGTGCTTGGTGGGTTTTCTCTGGGTTCTCCGGTTTCCTCCCACAATCCAAAGACATGTGGGATAGGTTGATTGGTGTCTCCAAATTGCCCGTATGTGTGTTTGGGTGTGTGTGTGTGTGTGTGTGTGTGTGTGTGCCCTGCGGTGAGTTGGCGCCCCACCCTGAGTGCCCCCTGCCCTGCGCCCTATGTGCCCTGGGATGGACTTCTGGCTACCTGCAACCCTTAACACGATGAAGCGGTATAGAAGATGACTGACTGACAAAAGGATAACTGCTGCCCCCTATAGCATACTAAAAAGAAAGCCCTACTCCTCACACGGACTAACCTCTACATCATATACTGTGTAGCACACCGCAACCTAGGACTGCTCAATAATAGCTAACACAGTGACTACAGTTATTTTTCACAATACTGAAATCACTAACGTACTGAGCCATGGTAGAAAAGAAATGTATATGTATCTTGAATTTGTGCACCTAAATGATTTAATAGGTCAATTTAATTTATTAGCATGATTATTTCATCCAAATATTTCAATGATAGCTTTATTTTATATTTATTAACAATAATGTAGGAGCATAGGGTATGATTGTTTGTTAAAATAACCTTCATAAAAGCTTTCATGTTGTAGGAATAACTGCTGTGTATGAACTGAAAAAACAACTCCTAAAATAATGACTAAAAGACATGGATGTCCCCACCACAACACTTTTCCATTGAATTGGGTACTGAATGTTTGTTAGTACAAAACTGTACCAAAGTCAACTGTACTTCTTACGTTTGTTGTCCACTGGCATGAAAAACTGACATTTCAGCAGGAAGTCATCATCTGTGACCAGCACAAAGAGACATTACAAATAAAATAGATGTTCTACCCTTAATTTCTAAAACTTTTAACTTCTTCAGAGAGCAGAAATCAACGTTACCCAAAAAGTGCTGAGACAAAATACAAACGCCTTTGTCACCACAAGAGAGCGTTAAGAGTATCTTGCTATGCCTTTCGGTTTACAGAACAGTCCTGCTGTGCTCCAGGCATTCATAAATGACATCTTTTTGGACACGTTGACCCATTTTGTCGTCATCTACATCGGTGACATTCTGATCTACTCACCCTGTATTGAGTCTCATGTTTCCTCAGTTTGACAGGTCCTCCAGCAGCTCTGCGAACCTCAACAGTATGTCAAACTGGAGAAATGCGAGATTTGCTGCACAGAAATTCAGTTCCTGTGATAGGTTCATTACTCCTGAGGGTATCTAAATGGATCCCAACAAGGACAGTGTGGTGTCAGCTTTGCCCATGCCACGTACCATTATACAAAGGCAACGGTTTCTAGGTTTCACCAATTTTTATCAACAATTTGTATGTAATTTCAGGAAAGTAGCAGCCTTGTAACATTTCTGTTACAAGGCTTGATTAGGACACTGTTCTTCTTGCCTGAAGCAGAGTCAGCTTTTCAGCACTTAAAGGCCCTTTTTACTACAGCTCCCATTCCACAACAGCCTGATCTGTTGCTGCCTTTCAGCACAGAAGTTGACGCCTCTGGATCCAGGGTGGGGGTTGTACTTTGCCAGTGACAGGGCAACCCTCTAAGAACCTTACCCTGACTCAAAAAAATTTACACACCCTGCTCATGAAAGGAGTACTCCAGAACTTGAGACATTGTATCAAACAGTCTCCAGAACTTGAGTCATTGTATCAAACTCATTCTGCTGGCCCTCCTTGAAAAACAATGTTTGGGATTACATCCTTGACTGCCTGGTATATGCCCAGTCCACGACCCCGTGTTACACACCAGCAGGCAAATTACAATCACTTCCAATTTCTCATTGCCCCTGGTCTCGCATTGCTGTGGATTTCATCACAGACCTGCCTTCAGCCGAGCAGAAGAACATTATTCATCATTATCGACCATTTTTTTGACAATGTGCAAACTTGTCCCTTGCCAGGAATACCCTCCATAACTGAGATAGTCCACCAGATTTTCCAGCATGTCTTCTGCTATTATGGAATTCCAAAAAACTTTGTCTCTGATCGAGGAACACAGTTCATATCGCAGGACTGGTGGGCATTCTGTAAGAAACTCACTGTTTCAGTAAGTCCATCTTCTGGTTAGTTCCCCCAGACAAATAGTCAGACTGAATGCCTTAGTCAAGAACTCACATGCTTCCAACACTCCTACTCCTCGCAACATCTCATGGATGGGATTAAAGTGTATTCCAGGGCAGAATACACTCAAAACTCTCACAAGTACTCATCTTTGCAGCTGTCAGTGCCTGTTAAGCTGCTAACTTCCATTCTTCCTTGACAAGACCGAACTCAGCATTGTTCCTGCCCTTGATGCCTGGCACTGCCATTCCAACTTTGAAGTTACAACATAATGAGTAGAATCATAATGAGTAGAATCATAATGAGTAGAACACTGTCTTCTAGGAACACCAAAAAAGACACGTCTGCGACTAACCACAGTTGTTATGATCAAATAATTCATTTCTGGAATTGAGTCACACCTGTTAACAGCATAACAATTCATCAATATTTAGTTATATGCAAATACTGAGAAGTAAATTTGCTTGAATTTTTGAATATGCAACATTTCATCAAGGCAAATACCATGTTATTTGAGATTATACCAATTTCCCTGAATGTAATTGTTGTTTATGTGATATCATGCATGGCTTTTATGCATGAAGATGGTTGATGAATTGTTTGGTTGGATTTCTGTACTTGATTGGTGGGTGCTGTCTTTTCCTGCTTTCTCCAAAACCTGCATACGCACAGGTCAAAGTTTGTATAAATAAACTGTAATTTTCACATCACATTTCCTTATATAAATCCTGACTTTTGCCAGGAAAGTTGCATACGAACATGTAGACCTTGTATTGTGACTCTCCACAATTTTATAAATGACACCCCAGTGTGGTAAAAAAGCCCCCAAGAATCAAGTGAAAAACAAAGCTTTTTTCTCCTGGCCACACCTGTACTTCTTCAATATATCAGTCAATTAATCTAATCGCACCATTCAATTCAATTCAATTCAATTCAATTCAATTTATTTTTATATAGCGCCTTTCGCAACAGCATGCCTCAAAGCGC
>JABJVR010049434.1:0-17194 GCA_025773905.1 Chitala chitala | reverse complement strand
GCTCTGAGAGAGGTGTACAGCAGTGCTCTGAGAGAGGTGTACAGCAGTGCTCTGAGAGAGGTGTACAGCAGTGATCTGAGAGAGGGTTACAGCAGTGCTCTGAGAGAGGGGTACAGCAGTGCTCTGGGAGAGGGGTACAGCAGTGATCTGAGAGAGGGTTACAGCAGTGCTCTGAGAGAGGTGTACAGCAGTGCTCTGAGAGAGGTGTACAGCAGTGCTCTGAGAGAGGTGTACAGCAGTGATCTCTAAAAACTCTAAAGTCTCCCTCCCTCCTTTCAGGCCCCCGCATGCTTTCTCACCCTGATCCACGGATGGAGGAGACACTCCTCAGCAGTCATCCTATCACTACAAAATCATAAACACACACACACACATACACACACACACACACACACACACACACACACACACAGATATCAACAAAATGTATCTGAGACAAGTACAATTAATCATGAGACTGATATTACTGTATTGACTTATTACTTAATTACTCCAGGCTGCATTCCAAACAAGTTTAACTTTTTTATTCAAAAACAACATTGGGTATTTTATTAGTGCTTCTTGATATTTACTGCTTGTTATTATTTATTGTCTGTCTTTATATGGTGAGTGACTTCAAATGCATTTATAAATAAAATGTATTAATATTGCTATTATTACTATAGGATTCATACTTTAAAATGTACTTACTTTTGTTCTTTTATTAGTAGATTCTTTATGAAGTCCTTGGCCACTGAACTTGTCTCTGGGAAGTACTTGTCTTCAAACTCATAGTTTATTGCTAAGACATTCTTCAGTGTTTCTTCATCTGTGTCACCTTGGAAGGGGGACATTCCACTGAGCCTGGGGTGCAGAGGTGCAATGCAGGACAGGAGACAAAGGATCAGAATGAGATAATCGAGTTAAAACTTAACTGCTTGCTCTTGTAGTAAAATGCATAGACTTTTATTGGTGCCATCAAACTGTATGCTTAGAAATAACATTAAAGCTACTGAAGAAGAAAAGTGTTTCCTAAGATGGCCTTCAGTGCAATGAGTTAGGCATCATGCCCTGTCTCGGGGGTTCCTGTGCTTGTACTCTGTCCTGCCTGTGATAAGCTCCAGAACCCCACGAACATAACCGGGACACGTGGTTAGACAAAGAACGAATGAACATGACTCGTAAGATGTATTCGTCATGTCAGGCTTGTACTCACAGTATGTAGGTGATAACACCAATGCTCCTGAAAATTAAACACAAATACATACATTTTACGTTCAGGTACAATTTTAATCATTCAACAATACTTCTTTGCTTAAGAACTTGCATTCAAGTTTTTTTAGAAAGCCATAGGTAATTCATGCAATCCAATACTAATATTAAACAAATAAAGGAAAATGCATTAAATGTGAAGATTAAGTAAAAGAAGTGAGACCGTGGTATTGTGTCAACCTGACTGTTTTCATTCCTCTCAACTCACCCTCTTTACATACCAAATAAGTTGCCCCCCCAAGTACAAAAGAATATCTATTAATCTAAATAAGAGTCATCCTGATGTAGGATATAATGGAAGATCGCAGAAAAGCAGCCGTGAGAAAGTGAGCTGTGTGGATGGAGGTAGGGAGGGAAAAACACAAGTGTCTTACCACATGTCTGTGGCTGAAGTCAACGGTTCATACTCAATCACCTCTGGAGCTGAAAGGGCCAGTTTATGAAGTCAAACCATTATGATCCATTATTAGTGAGGAGAACAGATATCAGTCAATAAATATAAAGAGAAGTCAGTATGATCTGTCATCAGTGAGAACAGATATCAGTCCATAAGTATACAGTCATGTAAACAGCCAGCAGTGCCTACCTATATACTGAGGGGTACCACAGTTGCTCCTGTACTCCTCTTCATGTCTGATGCAATGAGCAAGCCCAAAATCTATGATCTTGATAATAGGATGTGCTGCCTCCTTGTCTGACAACATGATGTTTTCTGGCTGAAAGCATAACATGAAGGAGAACTGATACTGTGCACATGGTGGGTTGTACGGATATTATGACAATAATTCATATAATTAGGTGACTTCAGAATACTGTACTGAGAACTATTTTTAGCTGTATTTGCTGTTCAAACACCAACAATGACACAAACAATCTGATGCACTATAGCTCTCCGTCTGGTTTTTACCAGCTCCTTGTTAAGTACATTACACAGAGACTCAAAAGACAACTACTCTGTGTTTCAGTGTAATAAACATAAAGCTGTTTGAACCTAATGTCTGTGTAAGGTCAAAGGGGACAGTATCCAAACACACCAAAACACTCCTCAGGGCTCTGTGACTGACAGAAACTTGATGGATGCAACATGTGATACTGTATTGACTTTACAACATTGTCTTAATAAGATTATAGTGTTATATTACTGAAGTCACAGTCATCTTACAGCAGACTCTGACCAAAAGGTGACTTGGGTGAACGCAGTGTCATAAAAGATGAAAGTGGTTATGCAAAAAGTTACACAAGGCAGTAAGAGCTGTATTACTGGGATCAGAGACAGTCATTAGTGAGATTAGAAAGTCCTGTTAGTGAACTCAGAGTGCAATGTTACTAATGTACAGTTTGTTCTCTACAATATCCAACTATGACTCTTGCATCCAAGCCAGACAGCCTATTTTTAGGCCGTGTTCATGTACCTGTTCGGAAAAACTACCTTGAGATCCAAGTGTATGATGTGCTTGGTGTGCATGTAGGTAACCCCCTGCAGGATCTGTTTAATGAACATGACAGCTTCACTTTCCAGAAGGCTATCCTTTGCAGCCACGAAGTCAAACAGCTCCCCACCACTGATACTAGAGAAAACAGAGTATAAAACAGAGTGAGGAGAATTTAAAAGTCCATATGATCACAGTAAATATGTTCTGGCACTGCTCAGCTTCGTGGAAGGCACGTCTGCGCGCCACAATCTGCTGCTTTGCAGGTCTCCACTCGCATGTAAAGGTAGTGGCACTCCTTAATTGCCTTTTCAACATGTTCTGTGCAGATGAAACAAGAACAATTGTAGGCTTGTATTCAGCTGTTTACACATTAGACAGTTAATTTAGTTAACTGTCTAAGTTAATTCCTACCTTGTATGAACAACTTGAATTTGGTGCAGCTTGTGTGTGTGTGTGTGTGTGTGTGTGTGTGTGTGTGTGTGTGTGTGTGTGTAGGAGGCACTAAACACGGTGTTTTGTGGTAACACAGTTTTGTTATTTAATACTTAATTAGTTTTACTAAAAATATACATCTTTGCAAAAGTAATAAACGATCTGATTTACGTACATGATTACAATGTAATTTATTTAATATACATGTATTAAGCAAGTATCGTATCTAAACTGCTTCCATAAGGTTTGGAGAAAGCTTTACAAATACTGCACTTTAGACAAGAATAAACCAGCATTATTTTAAACAACTGCATTAGCATGCAACAAGCATGCAACTCTGAAAGACAATTTGTTTAGTCCCAAGTGTAATGAAATTTCCAGTGGCAACTCAAAATATGGAAAGTCATAAGCCTGTGATGCAACTACCTGTTCCTCTTTCTAACTCCTGTTCATTTTCTAAATACTTTATATAACATCAGATAGAACAGATAGAATTGCATATTTACTGCACCAAGGTGGATTTACTTTTGTTTAGCATGACCAGTGGCAAACTGGCAGCCCAGCTTTCTGTTTACCTGCCTAAAAAAAAAATAACCGCTTCACCGTCCTCTCATGTCACATGGCTCTGTCTGCGAAGCCAGCCTGAGGCTCTAACTCTTCACTATTCAGCAGCTGCATTAAAATGCCACGTCCATCAGCAAGCTGAAAATAGGCCTGCTCCAGCATGTTATCAAGAGCTCAGAAACTGGTGTTGTTGCACCTAATCACACAGGCTCCCATGTTTGCCCCACTACTCATGGACACAGATCTCCTGCACGGCGTCCCCAACCACTTACAGCTCCATGATGAGCACAAGCTCTAACGTGTCCTCAAACACATCTCGTAGGGCCAGGATGTTCTCATGTCGCAGGGTCTGCAGTATCTCCACCTCCTTCTCAATGATCCTCCTGTTCAGCTCTTGGCTGTTGTCTGCCTTCTTTGGCAGCTTTAAGAACTTTGCTGCCCAGTGGACCCCAGATGCTAACTCACGCACCTCTCGCACCTGCCCAAAGTGTCCACTTCGGTGAGAACGGGAAGCAGGAAGGAAATGCGTTAAGTGCTTAATGTTAAAACATAACAGCGAGAAAGTGTGACCAAAAGTCAATAACCTTCATCACCTGCCAAGCACTTTTCCAATTTCGTACAGGTCTCCTACTTTCTCCAGTTTGAATGTTGTCATGGTGATTCCTTGATCTTCGTGTCACACATTTACTGCATGATTACTCTTTTCAGTTGTGTGTAACACAGCACTGTGTTAACTTAACCGTATCACAACCTGAGGGTTGAAAATGGCATATCTATGTTACTGAAATGCAGTATAAAACATGCTATACTGCATAGCTTTTTCTCAAATCTTAAAGAGTTTGTCTGAAGCCATTATACAAATTGCAATATATACAAGAATAGACGTTTATTGTCATTGAGTACACACACGTTACAACACAGGTTGTTCTCTGCATTTAACCCAACCCTCTGGGGGAGCCGTGGGCAGCCATATGTGGCACCCAGGGAGCTGACAGTGAGTGTCTTACTCAAAGACGCACCTGGCAGCTGGGCTGGGATTCATACTGGGAGACTTCTGCATCCCACTCCGATGTTCTACATATTGAGCCACCAGATTTGACTCCCAAAAGTAGCGTGTAAATTGTTGCATACACTCTTTCTATTGTTTCCATTGTTGTATCTTGAAACTATGTGTCACTGGGTGTAAGTGACAGTTTTCAACAAACAATTACAGTCTGGTCTGGAATGTACTCTAGCCTGAGCACTATATGCTGTCCATTATAAACTTCACATTGTAATTAAACTAGTTTGGAAAATATTGTTAAAAATACAACAGTCTTGAGGTGGCCTTTGGCTTTGCAGAAAAAAACCACTCTAGAAACTAATATACAACTTTACAGCAAGCTTCAGTTTGGACTTCCAACATAGGGCAAAGCAGAAAAGTTTGGTACTCTGTTATCCTGTAGCCAGTCAAGTTCTGCTGTAATTGTTAATTTGTAGCAGGTTCTGGTAAATTATAAAGTTAAATATTTTACACATTTGTTAACAAACCAAGGTAGGGTTACAAATGGCCTAGTGACTCTCAGGAAACACAGAAGACACAAACCGACCCAAATTCCACAAGACACCCTCCCCCCATACACGCGCACACACACACACACACACACACACACACACACACACACACACACACACACACACACACACACACATCAGGAGTGATATAGAGTCACCAGTTTGCCTGAAGAGCATGTCTATATACAGTAAAAGGGAACCTATTCATACACAAATGAAGTAAGCAAACACAAGGGCTGGGAACCGGAGTTAAATGAGAAAGTTTAGTTTCAGTGACAGTATCCAAATGACCAAATGCTTCCTGCAAATACACATCCGTATTTCACCTTGCTCGGTAATCATTTTGGGTCATTCTTTGTCACAGACCTTTTTAATTCGAAAAATTATTTTAAAATTATTTAAACTATAATGACAAAAATGGTAATGAACATAAATAAAAATATTTCCTTAACGAAAAGTCTAAAAACTAAAGTGAAAAATCTTTCCGAGGACTTTGAACTCATGGAAATGTCCTTAAACAGACATACCCTCGGACTGTAATGGCAACAGCGTTTCAGTCTATTTGTCTCACTGCTTACTTCAAAATCTAAGATCACGTTGGTGTCAGGTTGAACCTTTGTGAATATGTAAAAAAAAATACTACGCAGAGTGGAACACCATAAAACTGTCAAATACATGTGCAGCTAATAAGTTTGAAAAGCATAAGCGTCTTATTGTTGTTTAAATTATTGTCACATTGATACCAATTATATATTTGTAAAGAGTAATGTGTTCGACATCTCTTAATACAGAGGTGCCCACACTTTTCAGCTTGCCAGCTACTTTTAAAATAACAGATCAAAATTACCTACCTGTATTAAAAAATGCGAAATATATTTATTTATATATGTACTGAGTATACTTTCGTGTGTACTATTCTCGATCTACCTGCACTACGTTTGCGATCTACCGGTCGATCGCGATCGACTTATTGTGCACCCCTGTTTTAGAAGAAGCGTTGTTAATAAATTCTTATTTTATTAACACAAATACGTCAGGTGAGAAGATCAGTCACAGCCCTTAAACCACACGCAACAACGACACTACGAGAATAAGGAAAAGGTGTAAAAGGAGCATTAGATCAAAAGGCACTCACCTCTGATCACACGGAGATACCGAATGTGTCCTTTGCATTTCATAAGCCTTATGGGATTTCCCATTTCCACATTGCACACATTACTACCCACTCCCACGTTACTACCAACCCCTCTCGTGTCGTAACTGTGAGTGATGTGGGTAACCTTCAGCTCCGCCCGTGGTTTATCTCACTTCTTACTTGTTTTACCAGCCGTAGTTTTGCTTGACATATTTTCTGCTCTGACTCCTTCATTCCGATTATATCTGGCCACATTTTTTTTTAATCAGTCAGTGTGTCGGATAGGAGTTCCGAGGAAAAAGAGAAAGCCATATATATATATATATATATATACTAAATACGTCATAATTTTGACAGGTTAAATAGTTTAGCCCTAAAAAGTAAACCGATTTTGCCAGGGTTCGTGTGCCATGACTTTGATGAACGCGTAGCTGCTTCTGGATGACAGGATAAATGCAAAACATAAATGGATAAAGTAATGAGAAAGACAGGTTTCGTTTTTCAGCTTTAGAGAAATGCGTCTGCACGCAGTTCCTCAGCCTCGCCTCACTTCGGGGCAGGTGTAACTTTTAACAAATGGAAATTTTTACCAAATGCGTAGACATTTATGTTAACGTGCACATTCGAGCAAATGATAAATTCACAGTTTACATCTAAGAATAGTTGCGATAGAAAGTAATTTCTCTAAAAATGTGGTGTAACCAATACAGAACTTGGTAAATGATCTTAAAGGAATTATGCGTTTCTGTTTCAGTACACTGGCTGAATTTCGTGTTCTTTAAATGGCAGTATAATTCACTTAATATTGTTAATAACACCATGACCTCTAACGGCGAGCTCCGGGAAGCGGCGGTCTCGGCTGTTGTGTGTAAACTACACGTACAGAGACAGCTGCATAACGCTGTGGATGAATGCTGATGGAAAAGGTCTATTTCAAAAAAAAAAATAAAGAAATAAAAATATATATATATCCAATCAAAACATTTTTCCACCATTCAAACTTCCAGATCCTGCATTCATGTTAGATCTACCCAGAACATTTCTGGCAATTTGTATTTGTACTTCTGTCAAGTTTTTCTTCTGGTTTTCACATACACAGGAAGAAGTTTCAGGAAACTGTTGAGGCCAGTTTCCGCCCGGGAGTTAAATATATGGTATCTAAATTGCCCATCTGTGGTCATCAGAACTTATTTGGACTGTGCAACCATATGTACAAACATTTTACGCAAAATGATTCATGTGTACATAAAGATTTGTGAATGAAGACTATGTAAAACTGCATTTTCCTTCTTCATATCAGGCCAAAACTGTACTTACCTTCACACTCAAACCACTACACTTATGCCAAGAGTTAATACTTTGAATCAAATATACAAAAAAAAAAAAAAAAAAAAAGTCAATATTGGGTACACATCTACAAACATGAGAGTCACCCAGGTAATAACATAAAAAGCAGACACCAAGTTGTAAAACTTTATTCTCCAAGAGTCCACAAGGTACTGCGATTACAAATTCCAAATATAGACATTGTGTGAAAACGAAACATAATAAACAGCTTGTAAGATGAGGTTTGGGTATGAAACCAATTTAAGCCATTGTAAAAACGCAAAGCACACCAGCTCCGGACAGCTCCTGCAGGTTTCCTGCTTACACAAAACATGCCTTGTACTTTAATTTCACTCAACGCCGTGCTGCACATTCACCTTTTATCCCAATGTGGGTAGGCATGTCGTTCCTGTGCCCCCATACCCCTTCCCCCGGTCCATGTTAAACCACAAGCACCATGTACCCTCCACACAAGCCGCTCAGTTCTTCTTCGTCTTGGGACAGTCGTACTTCCTCTTGCTTGAATACCAGAGCAGCAAGGGGATGCCAATTGAAGGTAGAGTCATCACTCCAAAAGCTGCCCAATCCAGCTGAAGGAAAGGAAGGGCACAGTACACACACTGAACAAACTAGACTGAACACCAGCTGTGAAGGCAAGCAGCAACTGTGTGGAGCAAAGTGCACTTCCACCAACGACAAAACTGGTCAGACAAGGATATTCATGTAAGGGATAAAGCCATCACTAGCAGTTAATACGTACTGGAAAACGTCCAAGCCAACATTAACAAAACAACTGCCAAGACAGACAAAGATCACTGCACAACTTACATAGTGAGGAGAGAAGCGCCTATCAAACTCTCTCTGGGCAAGAATACCACCCTGCCCAGGGGCGCTTGTGTAACCAACCTAGGGGGAAAGAGAAACATGATATGGAAAGTTAACCAAGATAAGGCATCACAAGAACTGCCAAACCACGGCTAGACGAGTGACAGATAGCTAATTTGTTAATCAAATCTTTTTCTTACCACCACCTGGCCTCCCTCCTGAGCCAGATAGCTAACCGTTGCAGACGTAAAATTGAAGTACCCTGCCTTTAGTGGTCGCAATACCACAGTGTGTGAGACGTTGCTTGCACTTACAAGAAACATTAAGGAGAAACGTTGAAAGAGGAACATTAAAACATTGCAAAACGGTTATAATACGAAGTATGCTAGTTCTAACAGGGCAACGTTTAACGTTTTGCGAAGATTTTAAAAAGTAGCCTATGCATTCATTTAAGCTAAGCCATTTGTCAGAAACCAAGAATCTGCTGTGAACACATGGCATTTCCTGGGAAACACTGTCTTGCATAGTTTTACTGATACTGAAAACATTGTGCATACAGAACAGTACTAGTATTACCAGTAATTCTTCTGCACCACTTTAATTCGTAAGTATCAATGCAAATTCAACGTGTGTGTACACAGTACGCTGATTCCGTGTAGTAAAACATAAGTGATAACAGGAAAAGGAGAAAACTCCTCAGCATGGATTGAGGTTAAGGTCATGTGACTGTACAACTCAAGGATACGGTGCAATCCTGTCCCACTTTACATTAAGCATTCCTGAAACGATACCGAAGTCTTCAGGGGGGAAGGAATCATCAGAGAGCTCCACCTCAAGCGCAGCACTGTGAAGAGACACGCAAGAACAAGACAAGACAGACAGCAGTCCATCAGCTGCTCAACTCCAGTTACAGCAATTCCCACATATGAAGCACAGTGGTGCATGTGTGTTTCAGACAAGCAATTAGTCTCGTCTTCAACCTTCTCTTTGCAATGTTGAGCAATGTCTTCAGCATTAAATAACGTGTGTCTATGTCACTGGGGCAACCAGGGCTCGAACTTGAAACCTGCATAGAGTTACCAGACAAAATGATTAGCCCGCTGAGCTAAAGACCAAAGTCTCCAGCTTGGGGGACTAGTTGTACTCTTGTCTTGACTACGAGAGGATTACTGTTACACTTATACATTGTCACTATATTGGATTTTTTAGGTTGCGTTTTAATTAACAGTTGCAACTTACTTGGTTTTGAGGTTTAAACATGGAAAAAAAAAATGAATACAAAATTATACCACATGGAGCCATATTTGACAAAATCTAAACGAACTCTGGCACAACCATTTTTTCCTCCCCAGTCACTGAGTTTGAACAGATATCACCACAAAGCAAATTACAGCAATACCGGTGATTTTAGGAAAAATCTGTGTTAGTCAAGTTTGATACAAAGTTTGGTGTTAAAGCCATAATGAAGAACTGCCACTGAATAGTTCTTAAAAGTATTAGTATTATGTCAATGTTTACTTGACAGCTGTGACCATAAAAAAAATTAAGCGTTCATCTCATAAGATGTGACCCATAAATCACTGTCGCCAAAATGTGACTGCAGGTTTATTTAATTATCAGCAAATTAGTTTTCTGTTAGAATATCAGAGGATAATGAATCTGGGTTCTGGCTCTGCTACTGATGTAATCACTTGAACTTTCTGTTCTTTAAAGAACGTACGAACAAATCCAAGAGTAACGCAGCACGTTTTATCTTAATTTTCTCAAACACACACACACACACGCACCTTAGCACAGTGTACTACAATGAAAACATCTCACATCACTAGGTATAAGCACTGCTCTTCTAAAAGGGCAAACCCATTTAATCAAAGGAACAAGATTTATATTTATCTTTTTTTTCCCCTTCAGATTAAATAATTGTGATTATCTCAGAAAGACCTCATGTTTACACAAACAGCATTAGGCAGGAGGGTCCCCAAGAGGTCCATGTCTGATCAGAAGAGGCCTATTTGCATGGATAAAGTAGGGCATATTACACACTATAACATCCTGGATCGGTCACCAGTCTCAGCAAGTGTTGGAATCACGAGGCCACTGCTGAAAAGTGCAGTACCATGTTATACAATTCTATGCACACATTCACATGGACAAGGATACAACTGCTACCAAAAAGTACCTATGTCAAACTTGACTTGGGAAAAAAAATTGGCTAATCGGCATGTAATAAAACATGGGAAACATGCAAGAGGATGAGTTACTTTTTATAATCAGGCACTGTATATCAAATGACTAACACTTAGCAGTACCTTGTAAATTTCACATTACTAGCACACAGCATACCTGGTTCCCACGTTGTAGATGTTGTACTGCAGCGTGAGGTCCCGTCCTTCTACTGCATAGCGGTTAAGCAGGGATTTGGAAGCCAACAACCGAGCCCCCTCCTCTCCTGCCACCAGGCCCAGCAAAGCCAACACAGCAAATGCACACAGCACCCTCATCTGCAGTGGGATAGAGACCACGTTTAAGGCAACTGTGCCGGCCAATAATGGCACTAGACAAGAAAGCTCTAGGAGGAAAGTAATTTCATTACTAAAAGTGGCACAATGAGGTCCTCTACAGGACCTCACTTAGTAGAATGTGTATTATCGTCTGCTAAGAATGAATGAAAAACACACAGAGGACACCAGCAGTGCAGTCAGCGTTGACAAAACGTATAAGAAAGATCACCTACACAAATTCCCATTCATAAAAACTGATATAAAACGTCTAACACACTATACGAACACGTACAATTCCAAAATCACACAAAAAAGCAGGGAAAAAAAATCGACATTAAGTTAATAACTTAAACCATTTTACATTTTATTAAAAGCAAAAAACGAGGCAACAGAAGAACAGAAGGCTGTGACTGTTATACCGATTGTTGTCAGTAATGCATGTCCGACTGAGACAGCGCTTACGTGTACTACAAGTGGGCTACAGTGTCACGTTGCAAAACCGATTACTCAAAAACAACTGTAAATACACGATGCACTTCAACAATGTGATTGAGATTTATTTATTTATTTATTGTTATTAAAAAAAAGCTTGAAATGAGTTCAATAAATGTAGTTACCTATACTAATTTACTACGCTTACGTGTACTTAACCATCTGCAACTGACACGTCTATGCATCTTAAGTTCAAAACCAACAACAAAGACGCTTCTCAACATCCGAAAACAGCAGATCTGAACATAACATGCCACTTTGAGCCGTATATCCATTAAACATAAGCGATAAAATACAAAATGCAGAGCATAAATCCTACCTTACTTTCTCTGTTCCGAACCGCAAATTAATGAGACCCTATGTGCGCATGCGCGGTGCCTTTCAGCTTCCTAATCACGTGTGTGGGACGGTACACACACGGGAAGTGAAAAGATATTTGGTCACATGTTTAGTCGTCAGACAAATGACTGAAATTTTAAAGCGTCCTTGGTTTACATGCCCTTCCCGTTTAAAAAATTGTGTTAACGATGAATATGTAAGCAATTATTACATAGCCACTGTAAGTGTGCTTCCAGAGAAAAAGTTGAAGTTTAAACGAATGTTTTCTTGCGTGTCATGTTGTATTTCACTTTCCCGTTAATACATGTTATGTGGATTATACTTTGAAATATATGATCACCTTTTAGTGTCGTATACTCCACATTTAATACACAAGAATTTCAACAACAAAGCATTTCTGTCTTTTCACAACTTAAAACTTTTGATTTCAGAAAATTTCGTTAAAATCTCTTAAAACTTTAGTACATTATATTAATTACACCAAATATTCTTTAATTTTAATTTTCATCTTAATACGTTTTCTTCAGTGCAAATAGTTTCCTACAGAATCTTCAGTAAATGTTGAAAAATCTAAGAGGAGTCCAGCTCTATTTTGACAACCAATCATATTTAGTAACCGTGCTCAGATCCGGTCCAATTTCGAGCCAATCACATTTTACAATATTCGCGGCTCACGGGAAATTTATTGTCAAAATAAAAGCCAGTAGAAGAACTCCCATATTGAAACACAATTCCTACTTACATTTATGAAAAATATAAAAAATAAGATTATGTATGTTTATTATCTTAAATAAAAACGTTGTCCTTTTGCACCTGAATCCGTATGGTATTTGAATGAGTGGGAAAATGCAGCCTAACTACCCTGTGTTTATGACTTGCATGTTTTTCGTCCATTCTGAGCACTATTTCGATACTCTTCAGATCCCAGTGGCGTACGAAAAATGTTTAGGGGGCGGAGCGATGTCTTCGCAGGGTCAACGTGCGTCGCAGTTCTCGTGTGTTACTACAGAGAAACCCAGCGGTGCAGGCGTACCCCTAATAGATTAACGAAAATGAAATAATTCTTACGTCTGATCTCTTTTCTTAAACTCACGATGGGTAGTTTGTGTCGAGAGGTAGTGACCCTCCAGCTAGGTCATTTTTCCAACTTTGTGGGGACACACTGGTGGAATTTACAGGTGAGCAATTTGAGACCAAATGCTATCTCAGTCAGTATGAGAAAATGTAATAATTTTATGCAGATGCTGCACAAATCTAATTTTACTAGGTGTGATGTCTCGCCTTAATCCACACCTCTTTGTGACCTAACCTAGTTTTGCAGCTTTGTAGGTAACATTGTTTTGCATTGGACATGTAAACATCTTTTGGTTATTCACGTGTAACAGTTTTCTGTAAATACAGAGCACACCCTATTTTTTGTAATACTAGCTTTGTCACACGCTGTTAACCACCTGATTTCATGTACCTGATTATATTTATCATAAGTCTCACAAGAATGAGTTTATAAAAAGTTTTGTTGCATAATAAATATTTTGTACTGTTTACCCAGACATGCATCATCTTTAACCTTTTAAAGCGTGCTTTCCAATACGATGCTTTAATGCTTCGGTTTAATACCGATAAATGCATAATGTGTATAGATCGGTATTTGTACATGTTTCCCTGACAGAGAAGCGGGGATCTCTTCTCCCAGCTTTAAAAACACCACATTCTTTGTTGACAGGATGCGTCACTGTCTTACGATCCTGATTCAGACGCGCCACCAAGCGAATTGCAGAGTGATGTGTTGTTCCGGGAGGGGACAACATTAGGGGGTCACATTACATACACCCCTCGCCTCATAGCCATGGACCTCAAGGGTAAGTACTGAAAAGGTGTGAAAGACAGTGGTTAATAACAGAAGTAAAACAATGCTACTCATTTAGTTTTCTGAAAAAAAAAATTGTTTTGTTGTGCCTTTTTACGTATATAAATGTATTCCGTCTTCTCAGGTAGTCTTCAGACTTTGAAACAGGAGGGCAGCCTGTACTGTTCTGGAAAGGAGGTGGATTCGTTCGCATGGTCAGTGAAGACTAACTGTTGCCGTGGACGTGTCTCTGTGCTGTGTGTGACAGAACACTAGTCTGGTTTAGATGCTTTTCTTTGCATTTTAGCAAGTGTCACTATCTGAATGTGTGCATAAAATGTATGCATGTATCCAAAGTAGCAGGGAAGTGCAGAGAGTAACACACGACTGGAAACGTAGTGGGTGATGCTGTCTGCAAACTGTCTCTTCCAGGAATGGTGAGATGGCGACATATAAAGCAAGTCCTCCAACAAAGAACTCTTTTCTTCAGGATTTAGACAAACTGGATGCAAGTATTCTTTCTTATTCTGTATCTCAGCTTATTCTTTTTGTTATCATGTTAGACAAGTTAGGTTACATCCCATAGTGTTTTATTTTGCCTGATTTTTGGTCTGCATCCAGGAAAGGCAGATACTGTCTGATGTAGACTTCAACGTGCCCCAGTCAGCTCAGTGTCCAGGTGGGATATTACAGTTTTGTAGTGAAGTCTTGTGCCATTCTACTATACATTCAGTCTTGAGCTGTAAATTGAATAATTGGGGTTCTTGTTTTCCATGTATCTTTTTCTGGTACTTTAAAGTGACTTATTTTTTTCTAAGGGTCCATCTCTGTGATGACAATCAACAGTAGCCTGGAGCGTCTTCATAAACATTACAACCTGGAGGGCAGTGTGAGGGTGTGGTCTGACTTTCTGCGGATTCATCTTCATCCTCGTACCATCACTGTCATCAACCAGTACAACCACAATGGGTATCTGTTCAAAACCCTACTGTTTTTGGGAAATCTGTCTAAGGTGTGAAATATATTGCATAAAGTACACTGCGATATTAATAATGTGCTGTGTCAAGAACATAAAAAAGGTTGTATTTTCTTCAGTTAACTGTTTGTTGTGCTGTGGTTTTTATGACGTGTCTTTACTTACATGTTCACGTGTATGTCGTTCCGTAGGGAATCTCACCGTCTGGAAGTATTTGGCCAGGGCCAGACGTTGCTCCAAGGATCCCTGCTAGAGGAGCTGGAGGACAGACTGCACTTCTTTGTGGAGGAGTGTGACTTCTTGCAGGTATATTTGTTTATAGAGAAGACCACCAATATTTTCAATAATTTCTGCTTTGTTTATAATGCATACAGAGGAATCTGAGTGTAATTCATTGTGTTGTGTATTATAGCCATACGAACAATCCGCCAGTTTGGCTTTAATTACTTCTCTGGTTCTGTTCAGGGATTTCAGGTGCTGTGTGACCTGGCTGATGGTTTTTCAGGCTTAGGATCAAAGGTCACAGAGTTGCTTTGTGACTCTTACGGGGGTCGAGGCATCCTCACGTGGGGGCTTGCCCCTGTCAGCCACCCAGACACAGTGAGTGATTGGAGGGAAAGCTATTTCTGTGATGTTATTGCATAAATATGGTTAGAAATGATAATGACCTTTATTTGCATAGTTTTTGTTTGTTTATAAACATGTTTAGTTCCATGCATTGCCCTGTAGTGAATGTTCTGTGGAATATTTTGGTGCTGTCAATAATGTAATGTAAACTTGTTTTTTTTCCGCTTTGTGTAAGAATCTTATGAAGGATTTGTACCACACCATGAACTATGCCCTGGGGACCATCAGCTTGGCTAACCATAGTTCCTTCTTCTGTCCGTTGACGCTCAGAGGTGGACTTGGAAGACACCCGTTACCTCCTACTGTCTTCCCTCACCTTCAGTATGATGTAAGTCAGACCTTTTGTCACCTGTTCAAAACTGCGCATCACAGAGGTGTCTTCTAGTGTTTTCGCTATCAAAGGAAATCGTGCTCTGAAGGTTCCTCACGGAAAAGCAGCACGTTATGGTTTGGAGAAAAGTGATTCGTAGCTTAATGATCTGCTATTATGTGAAATACTTGATACTTGTATAGTGGTATTTATAGCTGTGCTAAAAATTATACACTATAACATGCACTATGTGGTTGGGTGTTTTTCTACTGCATGTTTACCTGACCCATACTGTGCCACATCAGCTCAGTATGGTACGGATCAGGTAAAAGTGTAGTGAACAAGCACCCAAGCTTGATATAGAGTGGTACTGTTCGGTTAAAGTATGTTAGTGGAAAAGAGACACTTATTTTGTGCTGTATGACACGATGTCAGATGGGACTAACCTGCCCCTTGTGTCCCCAGCCCATGATGTGGTATCACTCCAGTGCTCTGCTAGCTCTGGCCCTGGACACCCTGACGGTCCCCTACCGTTTGCACCACAATTATACTCCCATGTGCCAGGTTGCTGATGCACTGGCAGCGTCAGGAAGAAAGGTAAGGGGTCAGCCATGAAGTCAAAGGCTGCATCTGGTTTTCCTAGAAGAACGGAAGTATGGCTTTGTTTTGTTATTTAGGGGTTGGGTTTAGGGTGAGTGTCCCACCATCTTAAGTGCTGTCTGGATTCTTCATAAAGACGTGAAGGGTGGGCTGTGTCTTATTGCCGAGGGATACAAACATGCATGCTGGCACAGTTGTTTAGGGGTAAAGGTAAAATGTATTAATCCACGTAAATGGAAATTATATTGCTTTTCATGGACCTTCACCAAGTCTACTGATATGTCTTTCTGTCCAGTTAATTTATTTACTTTCTTTTTAACTTTATAAATTTTATTTTTGTCCACTTTCTTCACATTACCACTCAAGCCTAAAATGCAGTAACTCCACACACTGCACATCGCAGACAGATAAAACATCTTCATCATATCAGAACTAACTGTCAATACATTTAGCTTCCTCTAACAATACAGTTAAGGTTTCAGTTTTTTCACAATATTATGATTTCAGGTTTGCGTTTAATACCATTATTTGTCACGTTTGCATTTGATTTTTTGATAAATAGATCTCAGTATGTTAAACTAAACCAGAAGGCGAGGTTAGATAATGTCACCAACACAGCATCATGACAAGGAACTAGCTTGTCATCATTTCTTTTTACATATATTTACATATATATACATATACATTTACATCTATAAAGCTACAAAGTAGTCAGGTTTGCAGATGATACAGCTCCGATTGGACTTATAAACATGATGATCATCGTTTCTAATTAGAGGAGATCAGCAGGTTTACAGATTATTGTGAGAAAAAACACCTGGAATTCAGCCCAGAGAGATGGTCAGTGAGTTTAGTGAGTGTCATGTCATTATAATCCTCTGTAATAGATGAAAAAAGTTTATCCGGTTGTAACCCACTCAAAATGTACAGTCTGCTGCCGTAATATTTCCTATTTAGTTAAATCCTGCAGTAGTCCAGCCAGG
>JABJVR010049433.1:0-21950 GCA_025773905.1 Chitala chitala | reverse complement strand
TGTGCTCTGGGATGGGCTCCAGGCTTCCCCGCGACCCTCACCAGGACTAAGCGGTTAAGACAATGAATGAATGAATGTTTTAATGAGGTGCAGCTCTCAAATCAGATTTTATTTTTAGGCAAGAAACTAACATTTCCCATGATGTAAAGCTGAGTATTTTGGTCTCCTCAAGGTGGAGGTTGTCAGTGGTGATAGCATGTGGGGTCATGTTGGTCATGTTGGTCTGCTGCTGACCATATGGTATTTATTATGTTCTGTTGTGCAGCTCAGTGTTGCTGTATTTTAGCACTACGGCTCTGCTACAGACCTGTGTAGTCGTGTTTCCTTCAGCTTCAGCTGGCTGCATGTCCTCTCTTAGTGAAAAACAGCTCCAGGGACTAAATCTCTGCAATAATGCAGGTGCTGACACCTGTTTGAATGGTAGCATGTGCATATGATGTTAACGTTTACTGTTGCTATGGCACAGAGGGATTTGTTTGCACCTGTTGAACAGGTGCAGCAGCTCAGCTGGGAATAACCAGGCCATCTATAGGAAAGACCACTTCTGAGCTCTGTGTTCTATTTGGGCAGCGTTTACGTTTTGACATACTATAGAGCAAGATCGTTTTTCTTCTGTCGTGCTGTCACCGGCCCGGTGGTTCAATGGGTAGAACGTCAGGCTGAGATGTGGAAGTCTTCTGGTCCTAATCCCAGCCCAGCTGTCAAGTGTGTCCTTGAGCAAGACATTTAGCACCAGCTCCCTGGGTGCCACGTGCGGCTGCCCACCTCTCCCCCAGGGGGATGGGTTAAATGCAGAGCACAAATTTCATTGCAACATGTATGTGTACTCATTGACAATAAAGCTACTTCTTTCTGTGCCTACAGCTAGTTTATTTCAGTGTGTTTTGCTGTGTGTGACTGAGATGAAATTGTAAACTGCATTCTCCTGCACAGTTTTATGAGGAAACGTTCATGCCTGGTGTCGTCTTCTGGTGCACAGTGATGAGTAGGTAACCCTTGGGCTGTGGGCTCTCACCTGGAAGCTGCTCACCTGGCAGCATACGTGCGTCTGTGTAGCTGCCTCAGCTGAGCCTTCATGAGAAACGCAGGCCGTGAGCAGTGGTGATTTATTTTAATCTCTGTGTCCGTTACGTGTATCGTGGGCCTCCCCAGCGGCAAGGGAAAGGTAGATTTCAATCTCGGTGACAAGCCATTGCAAATGGCTCTTGGGGATGCTTCATAAATCTCTGTAAACTGACTCCCTGTTGCTCTTGGACACCGTTTACCGTGGTATGACTGGCTTTCGTTTTCACACTTTTTTTCACACAATTACCCAGCCGGATGTGGACCGAAGCGATTCATGCGCTGAAGTTCCACGCTCAGCGATACAGCAACAGCGAGCTGAGAGGGCTGCTGTATCATTGAGCGTCCTTAACCACCACGCCCTCTGCTGGCGCACATTGTTAATGCACTACTCAGCACCAGAGCTCAGTTATGGGCTGCAGGTGTTGGTGATGTATAGTGGTTTGCATGTGGTGAGCTCGGAAGCAGGGGGCCAGGAAGGTATCTTGTACCCTGTGGTGAGACACCCAGTGGTCCCGAGTATAAATTACTCGATAAACTGATCCAAAAGAAGAGTGATAGTGGTTTACACTTTCACCAAAGTGCTAATGAAGTAACGCTAGCACTATCGGGTGCATGACAGTTCTGCATGCAATTAATTTACTGTAAATCAAATTTTTTCACCTTACCATGTGTCACATGGTTTTTATGATTTAAATTAGGCCTATTTGCTAACAAATTAGGTTTACAGGTTGCTGCTGTAAAATGATGACATTTGTAAATAAGATGTTGAGCATTGTGTGTGCTGAGTTCTGTGGTTGTGGAATCTGCACTGTTCTCTCTTACAAAGTGTTTCAGGGCCCTCTGTGTTATTATCCACGCTCTTCCTTCTCTCTCCAGCATGATTGTGCAGGTGACAGCTGACTGACAGCACCTTTGACAGGCATTTCCATGCCCTGGCACCTTTGGTTCGTTTACTGGGGGTCCTCTGTGCATATGAGTGTGGATGGGGCTTGAAATGGTTTTAAGCAGTTCTGAGACTCGGGAGTGACGAGTGATTGAGTGAATAGGTTGGTTGTAAGAGGGGGGCGTTATTGTGTTTAACTGCTGAATAAATGTTAGAGTAGCACTGGTTCTGTGGTGATTAAGATCATGGACCCTAAGGTTGCCTGTTCATGTCCTGTCCCTGGCTCTGTTGTAGTAGTTTGTCTTTCAGCATGGCTGTTAACTCAGTTGTTCCAGTAAAACACTCAGCTGTAAGTCAGTCACTTTGTATATTAAATATCCAAATGTATGACATATAAATCCAGTGAAACGTCATTAGCTCACTTCTTGTTTGTTCACAAATTATATCTGTAGTGAGGTAGGCCTGTGTAACACATTTTATGACCAGATAATCCATGCTACATAATCTTTCTGTTAATGACTTATTGATATGTTAATTTGAACAATGCATGCGGGAAAGGCTTGATGATATACAGCTGTTGATGTTGATTAAGTCTCACATGGATTATGTGTGTTAAGCCTCACAATGTCACACATCATTTTAGAATAGGCATTTATTGTCATTGAGTACGTATACATGTTACAGTGAAATTTGTTGTCTGCATTTAACCCATCTCATGAGGGAGGAGTGGACAACCACACATGGTGCCCGGGGAGCTAGCATTTGAGTGTTTTGCTGAAGGACACGCCTGGTGGCTGGGCTGGGTTTCAAACCAGGAGAGTTCCACATCCCAGCCTGATGTTCTACCCTTGAGCCACCAGGCTGTTTAGGATTTGTTTTTGTAAACGGTAATGTCCATGGGTGTCTATAAACATTGTGTATTTTTTAGATTATTTTGATTCCTGTCCAGTGCTGTTACATTTAACCACAGAAAGCACAATAGGTATGTAGATGCAGTAGACAGCTGTCACTGGTTAGGCAGTCATCATCGTCATGGTTTCCATTTGCCAAACTCTTCTTGCCAAACATTTCGGCAGAAACAATGTTAGTGAGCAACATGACTTGCGGGTATATGAGCTGGTTGCAGACCATTGAATAGGTGGAGGGTAATGATGACATGGTCTTCACGCGTTGTAGTCTTCTCATATAGATCCTTGGCAGTGGGACAGCGTATGACCACAATTGTCGATGCTTTCAATTCCCCGTTGGAGGAAAAGGTGAGATAGTCGCACCGCTGGTGTGAAAAAAGAAAAATGTGTTCAAATTTTAGTTGTGCTGAAAAGCACTAGCTTCTTCAAAGGAAAGGATCTCCAGGCTTCAAAGACAGGGCAGGGTCAGCTCACCCCAGCCTCCATTTGGGGATTTGAGTTTTACCAGAACGTTCTGTCTGCACAAGCCTTGTTCAAAGGCTCAGCTAATGCCGCCGGATTTCCGAAGGCTCTTACAGATGGGGCCATGTTTGCCAGACACTGGCAAACTGGGTTTGATCATGTTGGCTCGGGTCAAGGGTCAGGATCCATGTGTACCCGAGATGAAAACAAGCGCCAGTAAATCAGCATCAGTGTCTTGTGTCGGCTTTTGTGTTATCAAGCTGTAGATGTGTTTTTCAGTTTGCTTGGTGAGCCTGTTGTCGTGTCTTGTGAGTGTGGCCATATCCTGTGTCACAGAGCTTCCATGCTGAGACGCTGAGGACAGCAGGCCACACCCCTTTCTCCTGTCTCCAAAAGTTTGAGATGATCCTTCTCCTGTTCCTGCTTCGATGCTCTCACCTGTGTGTAGCTGCCCTTTCTCTGTAGCAAGTACAGTGGAACCCTGGATTGTGAGTAACATACATTACGAGTGCTTTGCAAGACGAGCAAAAATTTTTTATAAAGTTTAATTTGGTTAACGAGCGATAATGCTAGTCTTGCAAGTTTTCATATCAAGTATGATACGTTTTTTATATCATATCATACTTCAAATGAGATTTGGGAGGTGTGCAAAATGTGGGAAATAGTACAAAATTTTGTAGAAAAGCACCACCCGAATAAGGCTGTAGCAGCGCGAACGGCGAATCTGTTTAACGACAATGCAATGTCACATTTCCGTGAAATCCTCAAACGGAATCCGCAAAAGCGAGTATCATTGGAGAGGTTCGTGTTAAATAGGAACGGAAGGAAAGACATTCCAGCGAGTCAAAAGGTGACGGTGAATTAAAAACGTAAATTAAGTGAAATCAGTAGTGTTACTGGAAGTTGTTCAAGAGAAAGAACTCCAGAGATTCCAGATGTTCTCATGGAAGGACATTCTCCTTCCAGGCAATAAGCCTCCTCCTCCTCGCCTCCCTCTCCTCTAACCTCACGCCAGCCACGACTCTTTTCAAAGATAAAGAGCAGGTTAATTTGTTTTATTTTTACTTTATACTGTGTATAATGTTATTTATACACATTTATTAGTATTTATTTACTTTATACTGTGTATATATGTTATTTGTTTCCGATATTAGGGACAATAACTTATCATAAAATACCTTTAAAAATTATTTTTATATGAATATTTTTGGGTGTGTGAAACGGATCATCCGACTTTACATAATTTCCACGTGGGAAAATTCGCTTTGATATATGAGTGTTTTGGATTACAAGCACTTTCCCGGAAAGAATTATGCTCGCAATCCAAGGTTCCACTGTATTAGTAATACTGTGTTCATACCTGCACTCATCTGTTTGGCAAGATACTGTATGTTGCTATACTTTCTCAGCGCTGAACTCATTTTGGTATGATATAAATCACAAGAGATAACAGATAATGAATGTGATGAATTGAAGAATTAAAGAATAGCAGCAGATTCAGTGTTCAAGGTACTTGCTGACCTCGTGTGCTGACTTTCTGTCTGTTTGTCTCATTAGGCCTTACAGTGTATGTTGTCCTCTCTTCATTGTGAGCTTGACATTCAGAGGTACTTGCTGAGAATCGAGTCGTCACAAAAAGTTAGTAGGCACTGTGCCTGTCTGTCTGCCGGCCTGCCTGTCTGTTTGTTTCTTTAATGGTTGAGGTGTACTTTTAGTTTTTTTTTGTATTGCATCCTGACTAACTAGTCTGCTCAGTGTCCTTAGGGATGTAATGATGCACTCAGCACACAATATGGTTCTGCTCATGGTACAGGATTCACAGTTCAATTTTTTTCACAATGTCCAAAACAAATTAAGTATGAAAAATGTATATATTTTTTTTTATTTCTGAAGTAAATATTTAGTACACCAAAGGAAAAATAAATATATAAAAAAAGGTAAAGACTAATCAGTTTTACGTCAAAAATTGAACTTTCAGCACGCAGCACTGGTAAAACACGCATTAGACATGATGAAGAAAAAAACAAAAATTGCATGTTTTTTTTTTGAATACTCGCGCTGCTCAAAAGAAGCCAGTGGATTATAAGGACAAAGGCAACACTTAAAAGAAGAGAACATTCATTGGAAAATATGACAACAACTTACAATATGGACTCGTTGTGCTGGTAGTGGTCTTTATATTAAAATGTCACATAGCAAGCGTACAATACGGTTCCATCTCCACAGTGCACACTTTCACTTGTTTTCCACTCCAGTGTATTGTGGCATGATGTGTCCTTATATCCCTACCCCCCCAAGTGGAGAGGTGTTCAATTTAACTTGTCATCTGTGATCCAAGACACCAACGTTGTTAATAAATTTTAGATTTTAAGAATTCATCCTGACCTTTTTAATCCATTAGTGAGGCTTGGTGACCTGTTGGGTTCTAGCAACTTGAGTCAACACCCCTTCCTGAACCTGCGACATTGCACATGTGATATAAGTAAACACAGACAAGAATGTTCAGTGCGTCACAAACACTTGTGTTTTCTGCCTTCAGAACATTCACCTCAGTCAGTAGTTTTAGCAGAGGAGGTAAAGGATTTGTAGCATAATCACAAGTTAATGTTTGGTACATGAAAGCTTGAAAGCAAGTGCTTTAAATAGCTGATGAAAAATTTCAGTGGCTGAGCAGTAATGCTGTTGCATGTTTCTATGCAAATTAATGCACACCATGTTATGAATGTATCTGCACACTGTTTTCCCCCAGAGGGTCCAGATGCTTTGGTCTCCAGCACTGTTGCCAGCTGTGTGTGAATTTTATTAACTGCATTATGAAAAGTGCTTGATGGTTGACGGGTCCAGTTCTGAAGGCATGTAGCTGTCCTGTGCTTTAACGTGGAATGTTATGTTATGACGGCATGCCGAGCCGATGGACGGTAAATTGGTAACGTGGTGAATGAGGCTGCAGTTGGTGTTGGTTTTCTGGCCTTCGTTGGGGCTCGATGACTTTGTCTAGCCTGGAGCAGGGATCAGGAGTGTGGGAGCATTAGGAAATGGAATGAAGACTCCGCACAGCATGCAACCGCTGACGCTGCAGTAATGTTTTTATGCCTCTGAAACCCTGGACTGCTGGACTCTGTGGGCAATAAGATGATTTTTTTCTTGGAGTGTCTTTGAATGGAAGGTCATTTGGAATAAAATTTTCTCTTGAAGACCTACAGACATATTTTTGTTATTTTAGCATGAGTTTTGGCCTTGCTTTACTAACAGCCATAGTAGTGTCACTCGTCACTCATCTGCCCCTCAGACCACCTCCTGTCCCCTTTTTGCCCTCCAGAACAAGAGCCCCAAGCACTCAGGGGTCCCCCAGTCTGGACCAATAGACCCAGCTGAGCACCTATCTATCAGCTCCCTGGACTCCCTTGAGGTCATGTCTGAAGGAGATGGTCCCTCTGCCTTCACCCGGGGCAGTCGCTCGAGGGCCAGCCTGCCAGTGGTCCGCTCCACCAACCAGACAAAGGACAAGTCTCTAGGTAAGTCAGTGCCCCTTTATCAACGTACTGCATTCTAGCCGGGTGGTAAACCAGCCATGACCATATGGCCAGTCTTTTTGCGAAGTGCTGCTCCTCTGTAAAAGGGCCAATTCAGCCGTGGCTGCGTGAGGCAGTCTGATGTGAAGTCACACTCCCACACTCGTGCTGTCCTGCACACACCCTCTCACCTGCACACTCCTGCTTAGATGCGTCCAATCACACACATGCAGGTTGACATGCCCTTGCACAAAGATGCATTTTCACAAAGCTCCAGTGGAACGCTTTTTGTGTGTGCTGTGACAGATGTGCACTCGCTGTCATATAGGTGTTATGTACACACCACACATACAGCTTTCGTGTGTGCGTAAGCGTAAAGCTACGTAGGCAGACGTATTGTGCTCACTAAAGCTATGTGTGAACGCCTGTGTACACATTATGTATGGTAATAAAAACAGGATCCTTGTACAGGCTTGGCTGTCGGGTTACCTGCGGAGCTGGTGACGGTACAGGCTTTGGAGCCAATGGTTTCAGGGGCTAGATCAGTTACATGTTGTGCAGATTATGATCTCCATTACTTTGAGACAGTGAAATGGAAGGCCAGTTGTAAGTGTAGAGAGCGCACGTCAATTCTAAAGGTGGTATTTGCGTGTGGCATGACGTCAACGTGCTGGGTGATACAGTATCTGTTTGTAGCTTAGCGGCCTTTCTTTCCTGCTTGTTCTACCCAATCTCACACAGGATGTCTAACTTAGGCCCCAGCAATAATGATGACAATGTTAAAGCTTTGGATAATTGAAAAGAGGCATTTCTTTCTGGGTAATTATGCCATTTTTTTGGCTAGTTGTCAAAACTGTCAGTCGCCGTGCCTTTGTTAAGCTTTTTTCAGTCTGTCCTGTAACCAGAGCATTAGCGTTTAGAGAAGGAGCGAATCCACCAGGGTTTAATTTTCCGCTCTTTTCTTGCCAAGAATGCGGTCGGCTTGAGACGCAAAAACCAGAGGCAGCAGCGTATTTCTGAGACTCTAAATATACTCCGCGGAAAGTACAGGGTTCGGCCTCCTCCAAGCCTTGTGGGAAAAGAGCGAGGCTTCGTTGACAGGGCCTGCAGGAGGTTCGGCTCCAGCTGCGAGGGCGGGAGGGGAGGGGAATGTAGGCAGCGTACCTTCAGACGCTGCTCCGCTCAGCCCTCAGCCCGCTCTGTCTCCAGGGCGGGATCCACTCGGCCGTCGGAAGCAGCTCTGGGACTCAAGCTGTATAGACTCGCACTCAGTAAGTCTCTTTGTTAAATTTACTCTGTCTGCTCTGTTTCAAACCGTACACTCCAGGCACACAAACTGCGCTTCAGCCACGTCCTGAAGGAATTAAAGTGGGCAGAACTGTGGGTTTGATTTAGTCGGTCGTCTGTAGAGGTAATTGCATTTACTTTTGGAGACAAACGGGAACAGCGTTGTCTCGCCAGTAAAACGCCACCTTTAAGATTGTGCTTCTTATCGTTATACTTTTAGTGGAGCGTGCTTTGTGTTTGAAGTCAAAGCTGGCCGATGCATCGTGCCCTCTCAGTAAGATGTAGAGCAGCCCGATTAAAAACAGCTAGTTTCAGAGTTTCAGGGAGGAGGGAGAGTACGGTCCCAAGCCCTTCTCCTGCTCTGCTCACAGGGCTTTATGGTCTTGTGTGGCACATTGTGAGGCACTTTCTGATTCAGTGGGGTGACCGACATGCCTGCTGCCTCAGAAGGCTGGCCGAGCCGTTTATTATGCCTGGTGATTTACTTGTTTTTATCTGAGGTCTTTCCGCACTTGGAAGCCATGGAAGCATCGTGTTCTTGCAGCACCTGGTAACGCTTTACCACCCCTCCGAATGCAAGTTCAGATGAGCAACAGTGAACTTAGCAACGCTCCATTACGGCCGGATTTGCACACCTGGCACATTGGTGCTCTTTAAGATATACTCGTGGAAATAAGTGCTGGCTTCACTCCCAGAGCACATTTTTTAAAAATAGTTTTACACTATTTGAAAATGTAATAGTTTTTCCAAGGAGCTTAGATGTTAGGGTTTAGGTGTTTGTGAGTATTTTATGTTCAGTTCAGGTTAAAAAGTCTGACAGTGTAACCTTTTGGCTACCTATTCAGTTTCTTAACTAATGCCCCCAGTTGCTGTTTACCAGCTTGGAGTAAGATAGTGTGTGAAGACAGATGTACGTAATTAATAAAAAAAAAAAAATTTATGAAAAATTTAAGTTATCCTAGTGACATAAGGACTGCATGTGTTGTAGATGGGCAGATTAATGTGGTGTATCTTTTTGAAGATGAGAGCAGAGTTTTGGGCTCACAGTACTGGCATGGGTTTACTCTGGGTAAAGACAGATGGTAGCAAAACACATTAACCTGGAATTCAAAATGTCAAGTTTTTAAAGTTGTTTTTGAACAAAAGAAAAACAAAAGTGCTTTGATCTAGGGTGGTGTTCTTTTATATGAAACCAAAACAAAGAAGACATGGATTTTTAAATGCTTCTTTTTGCGCGTAGGAATTTCATGGGTTTTTTCTTAAAAGTTTTGTATCGAGTGAAAAGTAATTAAATTAACTACAGGAGCATTAATGTCTGAAAAGTGTTTTTGTTCTTCCGTTTTAAAGTTTTTTTTTTCTTTTTTTTTCAAGGCATGTTTTTGTTTCTGTAAGTGCCTTGCGCGTGCATGTGTGCGTGCATGTGCGTGTGTGTGTGGAAGGGAGTTAGGCCTCTTGGTTTGTAGTGAGGGCTGGGAGGGTATTAGGGAGGAGCTGTGTGAGACAGATTAAAGAGCCATAAAATGGACCGCAGGGTGGGACTTTAATTTTGTGCATTAACAAAACACACATCCTAGCATAAAAGAATACACATGCAGGCTGGTATATATCAGATGCATCCCAATAAGTCACACTGTAGTATAAATGATGATTTCATTCAAAAATAAAAACACTTGGTCTAAGGATGAAAAATTTCTAAGTTTTGTTGCTTTTTTAAACACCAATATCTGGTTCTTCTTGGTTTCTTGAGAAAGTTTTTTTTTTTTTTTTAAAGATGGAAGCAGTAGGAGACATGCAGACATGCACACTTTTCCCTCACTTGGTGACTTCAGATGGGCCTTCATTAGGTCTGATGTTACCATAAACAGACTCTGTTTCCATTAAGAGAGGGCATAATGTGTATGTAAACTGGGTCACACACATGCACGTCCACAGTGGTGATACCTCAACTACTCTATTTGTGTCTTTGTCTGTCCCTCTCTCTCTCTTTTTGTGTCCTTCTCTCTCTCTCTCTTTGCTTGCCCGTCTGTCTGTATTTTTCTTTTTTTGTCTCTCTCTGTCTTTATAGCTCTTTTTGTCTGTCTCTTTCTGACATACATGCGGTCTGATGTACAGACCAGCCCATATCATTGGCCCATTCTTCACACACAGGTGTGCTGTACCTGCAGTATGGAGATGAGACCAAGTCCATGCGCATGCCCAACGAGATAACCAGCGGTGACACCATCCGGGCACTCTTTGTCAGCGCCTTCCCACAGCAGCTCACCATGAAGATGCTGGAATCCCCTAGCATGGCCATCTACATGAAGGACGACATGAGGAACGTTTACTATGAGCTCTCTGATGTGAGGTATGTGTGCATGTATACATGTGTGTGATGCCTATGAATAAATTATTAGTCATTTAGCAGACGCTTATATCCAAAGCGACTTACAACACTTCATATGGGTGTTACAATGAGCTAGCGCAGGGTGTCTTGCTCATGGACACACCAGGTGGCCAGGTTCGGATTCGAACCAAGAGACTTCTGTATCCCAGCCTGATGTTCTACCCATTGAGCCACCTGGCTGATTGAAATGCCTACAGCCCTGTTGTAATGTCTCACCACCACACTGTAGAACTGATTAATTTCATGGAGTCAGGGTACAAAAATAATAGTAAATAATAATGTCAGCTGATTGCCAAGATGTCTGATACTGCATGATCAGTCCAGACACACCCACGGTACACTAAACAGCACAACAGTGGGTGGGGAGGTCACTCTGCTTTTCTCAAGGGATTGTCATCGCATTCCCCCCATTATAAATTATAAATTATAGTATGTCCCCCATGTCCTCTCTCTGTTTGTGGACAGGTAAACATGCTTACACATGAAAGCCCCTCTGCAGTTTTCTTCCAGCTGCTTGAGGACCTCATGGTGCTTCCAGTTGGCACAGAACAAATATAAATCTGCCAATCAGCTCATACCTTCTGGTTAAACAGATGCTGGAATGGTGCAGTGACGGCTGCTCTGAGCTTCACAGCCTCTGAGCTGACGTGTTAACCACGCCGTCGCCCTGGTGCCTCAGATGATGTGGTTAGTTTGTGCTTTGGTGAGACGCCTTTGTCTGTGTCTAATTGCGGGGTTTGTCTTTCAGACGGGCTAATGAACAGTCTTTCTACTCAGGCTATTTTAACAGAGTCTTCCTGTTCGCTCCCGTGTGTGTGGCGAAATGCTCTCGGCACGTGGCTTGCGCGTCCTTCCCTCTAAATGACATCGTGCTCGTAGTCCACCGACGAGGATCAAAGCAGTAAACGTGACACTCCTGTAAACAGGCTTCCCCACAAAGTTGACATGGAAAGTGAATACAGCAGTACCACAAACATACACGCCTCTTCAGCTCGTGTCAAATTTACAGTTGTCATGGCATTAAACTGACTCTATACATGCGCACATGTACAACTGCAGGTAGTTTTTATTGCATACACACTTGGATTCACGGTTTGTATTCAGAGTCCACGTCTGGACTGCTGCTAATTTGTAGCATCACAAGTCGGCTCAGAGTTGATCATCGTGCCGATTTCTGAAACTGGTAGAACAGTGTGAAACAATGTTGAGTTTCACCAAAAGTTCACTGGAGGTTATGGTGCTAGACTGAGGTGTGCCATTTCCTGGTATGGCAGAAGAGTGAGTGAGAGAGAGAGAATGTGTGTGTGCGTGTGTGTGGTTGGGAAGGGGACGTTGATTGATTGCTTTGGAGTTGTTTCAGTGCTCATATAGAACGCCAGGCTTAGCGTTAGCGTGTGGTTCCTGTTCTAGCATCGTTCACACTGATGAGAGGGCGGAATCCATGTCAGGGGCCCTCCTCCGCCTGTCGGGCCAAGCTGGTTCCCCAGCAGGTTCTGTGCCTTTCCCTGCAGCAGAACGTTGCCCATGAAAACAAAAAAAAAGTTCTGTGTTCACCAGAGCGCAGATAAACCCTTTTTACTAGTCTTTCTTAGATTAAAAATTCTCCAAATGGTCTCTTTCTTCAGCCTGCTCCGGTGGGTGCAAACCCTCTCCTCTAGATAAAAAGGGAGTGGACGTCTGCTCTTGATCCACGGATGAGCCTCTCATGCATTTCCTCCTCCATTTTGCTCTCTGCCCACCCAAAGTACACCTCCCTGGAGCCTCCCATGACATGGGGGTGGCGTAATCCTCTCAATACCCTTTATACTGCAGGACTGTCAGATCACCAGGATGCCAGGCCTGGCCTAACACGAGCAGCACGGTCTGTAATCACTGTGTTTGGCCAGACAGGCCTGCTTCTCAGAGAGCGGCCCCACCCAGCACTTACGTTAGGCAAGCTTTCCCGTACGCTGCCTAGTTTTGGCTAAGTGTGTCGCTAGCTTTGTAGCAGAGTGAAAAGAAAACTCAAAAGAAAAAAAAAAAGCGGGTAGTGTGGTGACCTTGTGGGGTGCTACTTCAGTGGGAGGCCAGCTGTAAAGCACACTGCACTGCCTGCTCAGTGGTGCTGCTCTTAGTTTTCCAGTCAGTGCCGCGTGTAAGTAGGAGTTAGGCTGTCCCGTGTCCCACGGTGGAGTGTGATAGCGTGTTACATTCTGCACCCGTGACCCTCGCTGCATGTTCTTGCAGGAACATCACGGACCACTCCTGCCTGAAGGTGTACCACAAGGACCCGGCACAAGCCTTCAGTCACCGGCCCGCCAACGGAGACACCAGGGTGAGTGCGTCCTGTATGCTAACATACAGGGCTGCGTCCCCCCTTCCTTCCCAGTCCTTAAGCCACCCATTGTTCCCCAGACGTTTGCATTTTGTCCTTTCCTGTGGGCGGAGCTGGGAGAACTCAAAAGCCGTGCTTATATCCGAATCTGTCTCCAAGAGCTGCTGTGTTACCCCACTCCCCCCATCTCGTTTTTAACGTTCCCTTGAGTGCACCTTCCACCTCCCCATCCTCTTCATTCTGTCCCCCCCCCCATTTCAATACTGTCACATTAAATGAACGCCTGTCTGAGATGGGACCATTCTGTTGCAATCTTACGAGTACGATGTGTAAAAGGGACAGCTATTTATGCAATTCAGCACATATTGTCTGCCTTTAATCTCAGGAAATGGCAAACATGATGAAGCGTGTTGTGTCCGTCACCAGTAAAGGCGAATGCTGTCAGTACTCTGCCCGGTTATACTTCATACTCAGCAGTGCCATGCTTTAGGCAGCCTGCGTTAGAGCCTCACATGTAAAACCTCAATTTATTTATTCTTTATGCCTGCTGTGGTTTGCTGTTACTGTAATGTGTAGCTTATCTTGCTTTTACCCAGTGCTGTGCCAGTTTACTCATTTAAATATCAGGGGAATGATTCTGACTACATGCTTTTTTTGACTTGCATTAGTCTTCAGTTTAAGTTTGTGTTCTTAACCTCCGTTCTGTCTGTTGCTGCCCAGAGGCTTAAAGCAACATGCATTGATGGCAAGATGATTTATAGTTTCTTAGCAAATACAGCATGCTGAGTGCTGAAAGTTTTAAAAATTTTTTCTCCACATTATTTTGCCTTTTTAGATACCATTTGGCTTACATAGTGTAAATTTAACACCACAGAGCCATTGGTTGGCGATGTCATGTGTTTGATGTGCCTTGTTCAGCCTGCTTTTTACCTCCTGTCCTTGAAGCTGTTTTTCCTCTGCACTGCTGTAAAAGCCACCTGGCTTCCTTGCTTCTTCTCATTGTTAAACAGCGAGGTCATTGTCCTCACACTATGCTACGCGGGTCTTCCTGTCCTCGTGGGACCCCAGAGCCATTGGAGATGTCCTCAGAGGCTTGCACTAACAGTAAAGATGAATAGGGCTGCATTGTCATGTAGGCAAATCTGATGACTGTCTATGGGAACGGCACCTCTGTGTCTCAGCTTCCCTCGTAGCGTGTGCATGGGCGCAAGTGAAGTACCCAGTGCCTTTAACCTGCATACAGGTGACTGTTGGGCCTGCAGTCTGGGTTAATGCTAATACTGCATTTCCCTGAGACACTGTATTTTTCTAAGAGCCTCGCACTGCCAGCATGTGACACAGAACATGTATGTGTCTGCAGTTGGCAGAAGGAACATAAAAATGCTCTGGTGAAGTGGAAAGCTTTCTTTATGTGTGCTTAAGAGTCCCCTTGCATAAAAGGAAGATCTCCTATGATGTTACGTAAGGTTTTCTTTGATGCGTCTTTTTGATGGGCCTGATCTCTCAGGGCTCCTGTAACTGACTTGGTTTAAAACACTGGGAGAGTCTGGGCAGACAGCAATGACCTTGTCATGCTAGTGGAATACATAGTGTTCTCTTTTATCAAACATGAAGGCAAGTGCCTTGCTTGTGTCTACAAGTATTTAAATGGGATTTTGTCTACAAGTATTTAAATGCGTGGGCATTTCCTGTGTTTCAGTAGTTTTTCCACAAATACACCAGTCACTGGATTACGTTAAGTGGTAACAATAATGGTAGAGTGATGTACTAATAGGGGAGTATTATAACTTGTCATTGAACATAAAGATGTGGATGAAGGCAGACAGAAAGCATAATCTTCATTATTAATTCCACTGCCATTCAAGCAGTTGTTCTGAGAACCCAACTCCATCTTCAGATACCGCTGCCGCTGCCTTCGCTTTTTATGGGGACTTAATTAGTCTTGTTCGTTTTGTCAGGCGGAGTTCAGCCTGTAACTGAAAATTAGGCTGCTTGACTTGATCGCTCTTTTGTCAGTTTTCCAGCTTCGTGTTCATTTTGATCAGCCCTGACACCCTGTGAGTTTAGAGATGACAGTTGGGATGTGACTACATAACCAGTCGCGGCGACGGCTCCACATGGCGGCAGAGTCGCTGCTGCTTCCTAACGTGGCACTTAAGGGTGTGTCAGAGACTGCTCATCGAGCCGGTTTCATGACGGACGCCTACCCGTGGGTCGTGCTCAAAAGTAGATACACAGCTGTGTATTTTACTGGAGCAGTTCTGGATAATTACCTTTCCCCGAGGGTGTGAGAGCGGCACCCTGCTGGGACAGCTGTCTTTTCACCTTAAACGTGTGTGATCTCAGCTGCTCCGCTGCCCACTGCTCCCGAAGTAATTCAACAGTAATACACTTTGAAAACGGACAGCCGTGTTACTAAATAAAGAACTGCGTCACTTTGGTCTTTCCTGAGGAGATGCAGTAATTAAATTCCACGTGTGTTTGATGAAAACTGGTAGACAGTACATTTTAACCTGAGGAAAACACAAGGACTCTGGCTGAGACTTGTTTCAAGAGCATTAAGTTACGAGATGTGTTGTTGTGCTCTCTGCTGAGCACGCCTCAAGTCACGTCACATCCTGAACACGTGAGAGGGCACTCGACCGATACATTTAGGGCACACGTTACACGCATGCAGGAAAGGACATAAAACGCTTCTTGCAAGCGCACAAATGTCAACTGGTGTGTACTCTGCCAGGAAATGATCAAGCACCACTTCCTCATGTATATATTTATATGCTGTAAAATATAACTAGATGACTTTACTCAAAAAAAGCATGGAAACCGATTGCCTTAAAAATTAAGTTGTAAAAGTATTTAATTTATTCAAATAAAGTGTATACGGAATGTTGTGTTGAGCCCATTTGAATAAGTACCTTAGAATTTTAAGGCAATTGATTTCTGTGCTTATACTGACTAAAGTCAACTTATTAGACTTTACAGTATAACAACAGTGATTTTTCTCCATGTTCCTTGGTGTCTACTAGAGACTTGGCGGCATTATCCGGTGTCACGGAAAACACGGTATTAACTCTGCGGACGACCATCTGCCAGCCAGTTGGCAGTGGCCAGTGGGCGTGGTCAGTCTGAGGAATTCATATGAAGGTAGCTTCACCCACCTGCTCTCAGAAGTTTTGTTATGTACACAGACTTAAAAGCGTCTTCATGGGACCTCGGCAGGCATTGGGCACACAGTGCCCTAATTGTGGTCAGTGTCTCGTAGCTTCTCCTTGTCAGGTGATTCTCTGTGTGCTGTAGTTGCTGTTCACCCACACCTGACTTGTTTCTGCCTGTACCAGTCAGCCCGTCCTTCTGCGTTCATTAGTAAGTAAAGAAAGGGCTCTTTTTGTTATAGAAACTTTATTTTTTTCCCCTTCTGTGTCCCGACACGCTGTTTTTGTGAAGATGAGAGCTTTACCACATAGGTGCACACGGACTCAGTAAGAAAGTGTAGCTGTAAACTCAGTGGCGTGTTGTTTTGTCATGAATACGCGGTTTGTGTTGTGTGGGGGAGGAGGACAGTGAGCTGCCTTGAGCCTGTCACGCTCGGCTGTTCACGTGCAGTGTGCTCTTCATCATGTGTGCCTGTACCTGCACCTTTCACTTCTGCACAGAGCGTACCTGCATCCAGCACGCCTTCACACCTCTTATACCTTTACGTCACAAGTGTGCATGTGTGTGTATGTCATGTGACTTCAAACCATTTGCATTTACATGCACTATTGTGCAATATCCATTATGTACCGTAAAAGACACACGTCATCCTCGTTTATGTGGGAGAGGGCTTTGTGACGGCGTGTCGTGTTTTTCCTTTGGTCCGTTCTCCCTGTGGAACGAGTGAAGAATGTCGGTTAAATGGACAACGAGGGTCAGGCTCTGTGTTGTGGCCTGTCACAGTTACAGACCCGTGGCTTGGCCGTGACCACCGCTGGGGGGGCGGGAGGGGAGGGTTGCACAGACTCTGTGGTCCTACCGCGTAGCTTACGTGATCAGAAACGGAATGAAGACATAAGGCCAGGCTCCCAGCTGGCCAAACTCAAAGCAGATGTTCTCCTGCCCAGCCGGCTCCTCTTAAAGCCCTTTTTGATTTATTTTTTCAGCATGTCAAGCACGCCTCCTCACCCCTGCCTTTTAGGGTGAAAGAACGCGGCTGCTTTTGTTGTGCGGGTCCATGCGGGCAGGTAGCTCCTTTGAACTGTGCTTGCGACTGGTGGGAAACGAAAGGCTCACATTACATTTCAGGTTTCATCTGTTCCTAATCATGCCTCGTGTAGCTTCACCTCGGGTTTAAAATGTAAAACAGGATGAGCACAGAGACAAAAGCTGCAGACGGAGCAAACCTCAAACTCTGATATAGCTCCTTTCCCTTCTTGGGGGTTTTGCACGACACCAGCGATTAGGCCGTCCTAGCAGCAGCTTTGTTGCCGTCATCAAGCTGCAGTGCTTTGAAAGATAATTTAAATGGAACTGAAACAGTTTCAGAACATTTCACAAATATAAACATAAAATACACAAATATCTACAGTCACAAATGAGTAAAAAAAATCCACAAATAAATGTAACACAGTACACACAAGTATTCGTAAATTCACAGAATTTTGCAAAATATTCCACAAATACTATATATACAAAGTTTATGTAACATTCATGCATTCTATTGCATGCAGATTTTCACCTTAACAGTATGATACATTTTCACATAAAAGTGTGAATTATATTGGAAGGAGCACAAGGAGCATGGTTTCCCACTTCTTTCAGGCATTAAATAAGCAAATATGTCTTTTGTTTGAAGAGCACGGGTACTTGAGGTTATGTTTAGCTTTGTGCTCTCGCTCCCATTGTGTTCAGCAGCTAAGGCCGCCCTGCAGCGCTGATTGGCAGCTGTGAGCTGTGACACCCTGCGGATCGTGCCTGATTTAGCTGTGCTCCTGCTTGGTCCTGTTGTCTCTGCCGTGGCCTGTGGCTTGGGCAGGTTATGACACACCCACTCTCTTTTTAGCGCCTCGTGTTCAAAGCAGGCGAGTTTGCACTACGTCAGAATCATTGTGATGCTGAATATATTCAGATACCTCTGCTGTGAGGAACCAGAGCCTCTTTGTTGTCTTTCAGGAATGGACCTTTCAGATGTTTTCAGCTCGTTCTATTTGACTCGCACTTGCAAAGTGAGATTTCAAATTGGGGGCTGATCTTTTGGGGGAGGAGCACAAGGGTGGGGCACCTTTTAACTCAGATTGCTTTTAGTATGCAGTTCATCTCCAAAGGCAGTTAGGCCTGAAGGAGGATGTTGGTGTTTCACGGGGAATTGTGGCTCAGAAGGCTGAGTGTTTGCTGTACAGAGCCGTGTCAGTTCACTGTGTCTGTCATGCTCTCTACCGGGTTGTGTTTGTAAAGCTGCAGTCACACTATATGCTTAGGTCAGGGAACATGATAAAAGGATTAGAAACATAACTGTGAGGCATGTCAAGTTAAGGATGTGCTTAAAATGTGTATTTAAAAGGTTACCTACGTGCTCCTTTTGACAATGGGTTAAAAAACAAAATGGGACAAGCCAACTCTGTTTTGTGCTGCATCAGTAGGTGGGTACTTTGGGCGTAGTCCCAGACACAGCCAGTGCAGCCCTTCTTTAGAAGTCACAGTGCTCCTCCCTAACCCTGGGGATCTACCTTCATCCATCACACCTGTCGCCACCCCACCCTCCGTGTTGGAGCGATCCACGTTTGTGTCTGTGTGGTGTGAGTACTCTGCTGTCCTGGAAGACAGGCAGTGGGGGTGTTAATCCCATTCAGATGCTGCATCCAGAGGGACACTTGTCTGCTCTGCCAGACCTTGTTTATCTGCTGTTAGGTTTCAGCGCTTGTCAAATAAACAGTCTGGGCCTCCTCTGATTGGCAAACATATTGGTCCTCATATAGCACTCGTAAATAGACATATGCTGCTGCTTCAGGAATATTTTTCTAAACGATGTTACTGTCTTTATGTAGGAAATAATTGTTAGTGTATCTGTATGGACATAACTGAATCGTACGCTTGCACAGGCCTGCTTAATTGCCTGCTGTTTGGTTGTTTTGATTAGCTTGACGTACAGGAACGTCCAGTTCTTGCTCAACCTGCTAGCTGTGCTCATGGAACCTCCGATGAGGCAAACAGTCTTCGTAGCTAATCCATATAGCTAAGTGCGCCGCGTTATCTGGTCACAGGAACGTCACCACATGTGTTTGTGTGTGCGTGTGCCTCTGTGTGTGGAAACGTGCCAGGTTGAGCACTTGCTCAAAGGCAGGAACAGCACTGCCAAAAGGGTTTCAGTACATTTGCTGTCAATCCTAGCGCTGGATTGGAGCTCTTCAAAGCCTTCAGTTGCCTTGGAGCAGTCTCAATGGTCCCAGGACCACAGAGCAAGTTGTAAAAGATCAACAAGCCTTGAGGACTTTGACACTCGCTCTCATACTGTTCCATTTGCTTTCATTGTAACAGAAAAACGCAACACAACACCTATATGACGCATAACGGGTTCCATTACTCGTCCTGCGGTGTTGAATCTGCGCAGCGTCCCTTACATGCGCAAATGTGGGAGGTCAAGATGACATTCCAAACCACACTGACCACATAGGGAGCCGCATTCTATATCACGTGTGGGTTATAGTTCAGATTCGACAGTGAAAGACCTCTGCTAGCTCTTAAGCGCTACAGGACTGTGGAGAAGGCCTATACCATGTTTTCACATGTGCAGCGTTTTAGAACGAGCTTATCACAAAATGACAGCTGAGCCCACAGAGCCTTGTTAAAAGTGAAGGATCACCAGCAACAACTTGGTGCCTCTGAGAACACACAAGCCCCTTCAACGAACTGCTGGGAGAATGCGGCTTTAGACACCGACTGCAGAGCATGTTTTCAATGCACCTAAGAATGCTGAACTCACAAGGCATTTGTGAGCTTAAAGCAGATGCAGATTGCCTGAGGTTCACCTGAATAAGAGCTTCTTGGAAATCTGCGCCCGAAACATGTGCAACCGACACAGTACTTGTGAGGAGGTAGCTATCATAAAGCAAAGCAGTTTAACAAACAGCCACCTCCATGTTTGTTAAGCATGGTTAAGGTACTATGGAGCATTAGATAAGTGTGCATATCTTGTTGTTTGCCTCCTTCACACAGATACACAGAGAGGTGATGTACGCAGGCCGGGACGGGCAGCTCATGCTGCGTCAGCCGCCATCTCCCCACGCCGTTCAGGGCCCGCTGTCACCTCCGCCGCCCAATTCCATGCCACCTTCTCCCTCCCGGATTCCGTTTGGGCCACGCTCCCCTGCCCTCCCGGGGGGTGCCACCCTCCCCAGAGACCGGCTGGCAAGCATTCCCCCTGGCCGTGCCATATCTCCCTGTCCCAGTGCCATCTTGGAGCGCAGGGACGTGAAGCCAGATGAGGACCTTGGACCCAAGGGCGCGGCCATGGTGCGGGGCGACGGCCTGTATGTTGAGCCATACATGCTCCACGAAGGCAGGCTGAGCATTGCGTCTTCCCATAGCAGCCACCCCCCAGACCTGATCGATCACGTAGGGGCACCTGCGTACCACCGTGGCCCCATGCGTTCGCAGGCCGGGCCATACGAGGCTAGCGATCACCACGGCCTATACAGACAGAAGTCCCGCAAGTACACTGATGCTCAGCTGCCAGGACTGGCCACCAAAACCCCTCCCCCGTCACCTCACCGAGTGGCCGATATGCGGCTGGCGGATGCCCACTCTGGCCAGGGCGCAGCCTCGGAGCGGTCCTCCCCTGTCCGACAGTCCTTCCGGAAGGAGAGCGTGGACACCCTGAGTAAAGCCCGGGGCGGCATCCCCTCTCCGGTCACCCCTGACCTCCCCCCGGGGCATGGGGACAGGCCACCGCAGGCCCACGGAGTCACCCCGTCACCCAACGACCCGCAGACGAGGTAAGCTGAGTCTGTCAACTGGCCTTCAGTGCAGAGAGCCGTCACCTCTGCAGCCGCTCACGTTTATCCCATCTCCGACTACTGACTTTGTGACACTATGAAGGCTGGACATCATACCTTACATGTTCTGCAGGACCAGCTATATTAACCCTTGTCCACCTCCTCCGTTGTCCAAGAGCTGGGTGGTCCTGTTAGTGGAACTGTCTGTTAGCTGCTGCTTTGAATACTATAACCAACATGCCATTTGGTCAGTGGATTGTGAAAAGAATCTGCTTGTGTCTGACTCTGTATGACTCTGTAGCCAAGTGTCACAGGCCTAAATTCACCAAAATATTCAAAAAAATATTAGCTTGTTTTTGTGTGCCTCATACAAATATAGCATTATTTATGTCACTTGTTGCCTTTTCCATGTAATGAGGTGCTTATTTAACTTAGTGTAAACTTCTAGTGAATGTCACGCTGACGGCTCTGTTTGCATTGCTGTCTTCTTCATGCCATTGCTAACAGCGTGACAGGAAGAACTCTTGCTTTAAACTATTTGGCGTGTAAATGGCTGTGAGCGATGCTGTGTTAGTAGGCTTAATTTCTCCATTGTGGTTTTCGGGATGTGGTGGGAGGGGGTCGCACTGAAGAGCTCGTTGTCAGCAGCTCAGCCGCAGCGCGTACACCCTCAGGTCTAGCCTGCAAAGTCACAGAGGTCTGCTGTACGTGCGCTGAGGCAGCAGACTTCACACACACCCACAAGTCTCACTGCATCTGTCCCAATCCTGAAAACCCCACATCCAAGTGGAGAGGGAACAGGGCGACTCTGGCTTACACTGCTACCCCAGGATGACAGGGGCCTACTGGGCTTCTCCTGCCACCCTCACACAATACAGCAAATATATGCCAGCATGCTGGATTAGCCCCAGTCCTCTGCTCTGTGTTTGGTGTCTCGCGCTTCCCTGGGTTGTCTCCCAGCTGATGCTTCTTTCCTTGGAGGCTCAGATGTTCTGGAGATGTTTAGCCTGGAGCTCGGTCATTGAGCAGCTATGGGCGCAGAGCATTGTCAGAGCAAGTCTGAAAGTGTGCCAGCTCGCTCGCTCGCTCGCGCTCTGTCGCTCTCTCTCTCTCTCTCTCTCTCTGTCTGTCTGTCTGTCTGTCTGTCTGGCTGTCTCTCTCTCTCT
>JABJVR010049432.1:0-20000 GCA_025773905.1 Chitala chitala | reverse complement strand
CGGGGGCGGGGTTTGCGGCTGACTTCCACGGCAACCACAAGGTATGTGTTCCTTGAGCTTTTCTGGTTTATACAACTGACTATTAACAATGACTTACTCAACTCCTAACTGAAAGATCTGAAGCTATTACATTTGAAATGTATCTACCTTACATCTACCGTTGAGAGGGAAGTCCCTAGCTTGTAGGTCTACTCAGACTTGGTCAACTGTTCTGAAACTTTAATTTTCCTCTCAGTGAGAGGAAAGAGGAGAGGAGATTTCACTTGGTATGTCTGCAGATACTATGACAATAATGTGAAACGACTCCATCAAATTAGCAGAACTGTGTTTTCGTCTGTGTGCCCAAATTACTAAAAGTGCTTCTGCTGTAGGATTGAGCAAACCATACACTTCTATCTTTTTTAACAGATGTTCCATAGCATACACTTTCCTAATTTAAATGTTATACGTCCCACACATACTGACTCTAATGTCTTTAATGTATTATATAACAGTCTTGCGAGACGTACTGGTGCTTATTGACAGCTTGTGAAACCTCAGGTGGTGATGTAACGAAACAAGCACTTCTGTCTACTGCTGCCAGTTTAAATCTTTGTCTTGTCTTTCCCTTGATCCACTCCTTATGCTGCACAGATACACTATTACTTTTCCAAGAAAATGTGGTAGTGTTTATGCTTATTATGTGTACTTCTGCAAAAGTCTTGATTTTATATTATGGAATACAGCCAGTCTGGCACTGTTACGACAGTAAACACGCATGACAAGTTTCCAGATATGGGGATGTTTATGACCTGAAATGTTCCACTCATTTGCTTGGTGAGTGCTGGCCACTTCCCACTGGAACACACACATTTACGCACAAAAAAATACCCAGACACAAATATGTGTGCACATACACACAAAGTGTATAATTGACAGTTCAACATTTAAATAGCAGTTTTCTGAATGGGTTTTATCTCTCTACCAAATCTGTGTAAGAATTGCACTTGCAGATTCTGGGACCCTGGCATTTTTAGCTGTCAAACACATATGGTCTCACAGTCATATTTCATCATCTACACAAGATGAAAATGCAACTGTATAATTTTCAGTCAGCCATAGCTTCTCTCAAGAAGTAAGAGAAAGATGCAGATGTATCTTCTGTCAAAACTCAGGGAGTGACACCTCTTTTGAGTCACCAGAGTAATGGATCAGAACACAGACTCACTTGAAAATAATATGGTACCACGGTATCCCTCCATTTATGGGTCACTGAAGCACTTTATAGGTGACCTTCATATTGCATACAGATGCCAATGTCACTATAGGAAGTGTGGCATCAGAAGCAGTGTGAAGAGAGATCTCTGTCACTGGAAGTGGAAATACAGGAGTAGGAGGTGATATAGGAGTGAGACGACTCGGTCTTTGCAAGAGGTGATACAGGAGTGTGAGGACTCGGTCACTGTAAGAGGTGATACAGGAGTGAGACGACTCGGTCTTTGTAAGAGGTGATACAGGAGTGTGAGGACTTGGTCACTGTAAGGTGATGCAGGAGTGAGACGACTCGTTCACTGTAAGAGGTGATACAGGAGTGTGAGATCTCAGTCACTGCAAGAGGTGATACAAGAGTGAGATGACTTGGTCACTCTGAGAGGTGATACAGGAGTGTGAGATCTGTCAGTGTAAGAGGTGATACAGGAGTATAAAGCTAAGAGCAGAGGAGTCTGTGAACTCTGTACTCCTGGAACAATAGGCTCATGATTCTCACAGAGTGTGATCAAATCTAACCTCTTGTCAAAGAAGGAAACTTTGAAAAGAACAAACTGAGGAGTAACGCTTATTCTAGTCAGGTGTGGCAACAGCTGGTTTATTTTAATTTAGGTCAGATTAGTCCAGCAGAGGGAATGACCTTGCAGGATTGACACAATCAGTTCCAGGAGGTGGCTTTTCTGGAATTTTCTGATGCCTGTAAATGTGAATCCCATCACAGGGATTCACATTCAGTCCCTTGCTAGGCTGGGGAATTTTGGCTCAGCACAAAGGATACGGGGCAGAATACAAGGCTTGACTTCTCAGATCTACAGCCCAAAGATCAGGAGAAGAATGTTTGGTTCTCCAGCAGTGCTGAAGCAGGCAGGGCGTTTGAAGTGTCTGATCTGTTAAATTATATAGCTGACATTTAAAATTTTGATAAATGGGTATTTAAGAAATTAACTTCAGTTCCTGTTGTGTGACATTCTCATATACTATGGGAATGTGTTTGTGTATACTCAGCTGTTGTTGATGGAAGTGATTATATGATTTCTTTGAAAGTAGTTTTTGAACAGACATAAATTTTTCTTTCCTTTCAAAGAGTTTGAATTTTCAAACAGCTAATTGTTTATACAGAATTCCGTCTTTCTCATACCATGATGTGAAATGTATTGTGGTGTTGTAATATTTTATATATGATCCATACTACTGTCCTGACTGAGAATCGTCATAGACATGATCCATACTATTTGCATGATTGACGTGTTTAGCATTATCACAACAACCAACAATGCATTTAATAACTATTCACTCACTTACATAATTATTAATGCGAATGTTTTCCCAAACTATGTGTTAACTAGTAGTTTGTGACCTTTTCTTAGCCATGGTGCACCTTTTGAGAATCTCAGACTTATAGCATCAAAAACAGTTTTAAAAATGCTGTCCAACCTTTCACAAGTAAAACACAACAGTGTTTCAGTGATCACAGGATATTGAAGGTTAGTTCCTTAGTGTGCAGCTAAATATGGGATTTATTCTTATGCTCACTGTGCCTCTTTTAATGCATCTGAAAGAGCATCAGAAGGATGGGCTTTGGATGTCTAGACGCCATCTTGGCTCCTGCTGAATTGCGACATTTTACTTACAGGCGGCTCATATAATCTAATGAGACACACACAGCAGGCCTATGTAAACATCCAGAAACAGCAGTGTGAATTTGAATGTTATTTAAGTGCTCATTAATGCTTCCCTCAATCTTATCTGTGTCTCTTATGTCTGTGTCTTCAGAAGACATGTTAACTTGGCTGACTTACCACAGCTGGTTATCTGTTTTTCACAGTATTTTATATTTCAGACATTGATCTAACTTCAAAACTTAAACACACATATGTCATAACTGAGTGTTGTTATAGGAATTAAAAATAACGCTCAATTTTCTAATTGTTGTTTTCCAAGGCTTACAGTTGTACACTGGAGATCTGTACAGTAGGTCTTCATGAGGAAAGAGCCTAGGTAACTGGCTATAGGCCTATCTCTTAGTACACAAATACCACAGGCACAGATCAACAAACAATGATGTTATTGTAGCAAACTGTAACATGTACAAATCTATTTTCATTTTACTGGTCACTCCTGCATGGCTGCTATCGCTTCTGTGATGGCTTTGCGGCACTTGGCACATGCATCCTTACGGAGCAGCTAGGGCAGGAAAAGCAGAGGGCCCATTTTACACACAGGCTGAGCACTTGTCAAGCGCTCTTAGAAGTTTCATGCTAAAAGCGATGTTTGAGTTAACATGAGCTGATTCTGTGGATTACAGGAATTTAGCCACCCCCTCCCTCCATGCACTTTGTGTGCTAAGACAATTCACCTCTGGCACCCACATGCCTTGTTTGTTGGGTTGACCTTTCACCTTTCTCCTCTGTGTGCCAGGGGTAGGAGCAGTGCTGCGCCACTCCCCCCACCCGGAAGAGGTGCCACGGCACCCAGAGGGACCATGGGAACCCGGGGGGTACTTCCTGTGACCTCAGCAGCCAGGGGGGCACCAACCCCACGTGCCCGTGCAACACCTGGGACCCCAGGATACCGCCCCCCGCTGCTTCCTGCTACACACGAGTCATACGACGACTATGTGAGTACTGCCCACTCTCCGTGCTGAGCAGCACATTTCAGTGTGTGCGTACTGTATGTACAGTAATGACATTTTGCACAGTCTTAATGAGGGCAATGTACAGAAGCACCCCCAATGTGCCCTAGCTTGTAGTTTCACTGTCATTCTGTACCATTTCTGCCTTTAGGGCTTGCGTCTATGATGCCGATTGTTATCTGTATATCTCAACCCACGTATATGAGTATGTTCTCTGTATTCGGAATAAGGACAAAATACAAATGTTGTTATTATTATTCGGCTAACTAATTAATTAATAGCTTTTAGTCTCTAGCTTCTATGCATGTATATACAAGTACATAATCCATAATCTACAAAAAATATGCTACATGCAAAAAGTGATCATATAGTATATCTAAATATGTATCATATATATAATATCTTTCATATTTAAAATATAAAAAGGAAGGCAATAAATGTTATGTTGTGGTTACTCTGATTTCAGATAATATAAATAGAGAGACACAGCATGAAAACACAGCCTTCCTTGGTGAAATGAAACTCACAATATTCCTTTATTAGGGTGAAAATCTATATTCTGCAGAGGCGCATCGATTAAAGCATGAAATTGCATTTTGCAAAATTCTATTTACAAAAGGTTAACGCAACAGATGTTTGACAGATGGCAAAAGGGCCTGTTGTAAACTAAAATCCAGTTTGTTTTATTCCCTACTATCCTAACCTTCATGCTATTTCAAAATGTTGTGCGATGGTAATTTCCAGAAGGTCAGCTAGCATGTTCCTGGGTATATCCCTGACCTCATATGAGCAGAGGGAACATTCCGGGCTGAAATGGAAGTTTCAACTGTTCACAAACAAATATTCAGTTGTCAGTTCAGATCTCAGTCCCTCTCTTGGTTTCCAGTTCAGATTCCCTCATGTATTTTTTTCCCACACAAAAGCTGCTGTTGGTCAGTTGGCCAAGGTCACTTTGACAGGGATGAGCACTCATCAAGGTTAAAGCCAAACACATTCTGAGCTAATGAAAGAGTAGCATTTTAGGCGATCAATTTCCATAGAGTTTTCTCTGTCCACTGACACTTCTTGGCGTGCTAGGGTCTGCAGATTGGACTGTCTGCACAAGGAAATACAAGAGATAGAAAAGCACAGTCTCATTACTGAGTAGAATTGGGTTCTGATGGAGAGCCTGTGTATTTCTGAAGAGTTGAGGCTCTGCAAATCTTTTTTTTTAGGTAATGAGGAATCGGGAAGAGAGACAGATACCATGGGACAGTGGGATTAAGGATGAGGGCAAGCAGATAGTTTTATTTCATACTCTTCAATCTCACCTTGCTTTCTCCTCTAGTGCAACACTCAAATATTTCCTGAGTATGTTCACTTTAGCATCTGGAGGAAACCCTTCGTATGAAGTGCTTTGCCTGTGCAAATGATCCGACTGTTTTTAAGGGCTGGGTAGCCTTTTTTTAATCAACAGGGAATTATAGTGGGAAGAACCCATTCCAAGACTGTTTCTGATGAGCTTTTGCTGTTTTTGTTTTGTTTGAGATCTTAGCCTGGTCTCCATTAGCTGAAACGATACCCAGTCATTCTTCAGAATTCACACCATGAGCAGTGATGTTAAAAAAGATTCCCTTTCATACGATGACTGTTACACACATTCTTACTCATTAACAATCCTACAATATCAATAACTGTTTTGTCAGTCAATATTTTTATCATGAAAGCGACAGGATGACTTTCACCTGCAGTTATATGTCACACTCACAATCACCCTTCCTTTGTCGTCAACAGAATTTGCAAGTTACACATTAACATTATCATTAACATTAATGAGTTATGTAACGTATTTATGTATAAACAAGCCATTTGTGTACCCAGAAACCATGCGAGAGAAACAAGACTCACAGGATTCCTCACTCATTTCTGTGCTCCGATTTCTGCCTCCCTTAGACCCAAGTCCTAGTGCTCTACAGTCTCTGCTTTTGTCAATAATTATTACTTTCATATAAATATGAATAACAGTACGGACATGACAGCCGAACAATCATAATTTCAATTAAAGCTACTTTTACGACACTTCGGATCGAAAGGGCTTCGAAGCTCGCTGCATTAATAGCCATCCCTACAGGAGACATCATCGTGATTGATTGACTCAATCAAGTTTATAAAGCTGATATTGTAGTGAAGGGTGTAATATAAGCAGTATTGATTTCCAGCGGCAGACAGTGTTTCTGGTGGTGGAGGCTGTGGCTGGAGGGCTGAGCAGCAATTGGAGAGCTTATGTGCAAAACTGTTCATTCTCTCTGGAGACATTTATGAACATCCTGAAAGGCAGAAACCTCAGTGCTCTAGCTGAGCGGAAGTCTGACTATTTACATACTTCCCATTAATAGGAGGTTGGATTGTGATAGCCACCGTCAAGTCTGTCTCCCGATTGGCTGAGGCAGCAAAATGCCAACTCTTGTTGAAGAGCATGCCCTTTACTCTTCAGTGAGGTGTCGGGAAAGTACAGGTGTCCAAGTGCCTGGGCATAACTGTGTGTAAAAAAAAGCCAAAGGTTTGGCAGACTGTACGTTGGAGGAAGTAGAGGAGTTTTGGGAATTGGCTTGGAAGGAATTTTCATGTACAACAAAACTGGCGCTTTTACAAGGTAAAAGGAAGGAACCAGACTGTATTTTTGTTTATTTAGCTAGCACTGGTTATGTGAGTGAAATGGCTGGCAAGAATCGAATAATAAGCTTTGTAGTAAAATAAGTTAATAAAATGTATTGCTTTGATTATCAAGACCTTTATTAGGTAATTCCTAAGCAGGTTATGTGACAATGCAGTTTTTTATTTAACTGGATTGTTTGTTTTGCACACAAGGACAATACATCTGCCTAATAGTTTGAATCAGTGTGACTTTATAGGTAGACTGTGCGGAGCTGTGACTAAGCAAGTAATGCTAACACTGGACCAGATGGGGTGCCAGTCATGAGAAATGGCATAAATGTGGCCGGCCCTCTCCTGAGCCCGTGCTGCCAGCCAGGTGAAATGTAACGTCACATTTTAAGGTTATTTTTGCTTCATAAGCTTATGAAATGTGAGTGACAGAATGACACGTTTAATTATGGCAATACATTTTTGACTTTGCATTTTTAATTTGCAGCGTTCAAGAACTACGTCCTGTCACTTGTCACACTTTATTTATTTTTTTTGCCATGCTGGAGCAGATGAAAGGTTGAATTAACATGGGATGTGAGAAAAAAGGAAAGATCTTTTAAAATAATGAGAAGAATACTGGCACGAATAGAAAGGAAACTGGCCTGCTCTCAGCTACTCGATTTTGCTGGTCTTGGCTTCTGTACAAGTGCAGTTTGTCACACAGGCAACTGTTTACAGCTGAGACAGAAGGATTGAACAGCAGCAGCAGTCAGAGATAACTCTTTTACTTTGCATTGTTTTTCTGTAACTGGAGCACACCATGCTCCTGTTATTCAGACATGAGCTGACAGAAAAACTGGAAGCACTGCTTACCACTTTGACCCCTGTTTTCATTTAACAGTGTTCTGTAACATTCATTATGTTGAGGGAATTTGTGGTGATGTTGCTGGATTTCTGCTTGCATGGTAGAGTGGTAAGAGACATGTTTGGCTGAGACATGGCAAAAAGCAGCAAAGCATGGCCTTTGGGTGTGTGTGCAGCAGAACGTCCACCGGGTCACCTTAACCATGGTGCCCAGCTTGCCTTTACCACATGTTCTACCCATGTGTTGTTCAGCAAAGGCAAAGTCTGCTACACACAGGCATGCTACAAGTTATACAATTTTAGCACTGACAATGGTATCAGTATGGCTTGGTGTGAGTTAGTGAGTCTGAATCCAGCACCTTGAGACAGCAGCATCTTCCCTGCCAGAAGACCCACCCTTGTTTATTTTTTCCTGCTTAAATGGAATGTGCTTATACACCAAATTATCTGCAGCACCTAGAGCAAAGTGAAACTCCGTGAAAACAAGTACACAGCTTTGAAGCACCAGAAAATGGAAAAGGGCTCATTATTACAATTTTAATGACGCACTTGCGTCCTATCCTGTTGTGTTTCATTTGAAGTGCTTTCCAGCATATGGTCAACCTAAATTGATGTGTTTGCAGTAATAGTAGAAAAAATTTCCCTCTTGTTTGGCATTGTGTTTCAGACCCAGGTGCTGACTCTGCTCATGTAGATGGGTGGCGCATTGTTGGACATTGCTTTTTGTTCAATGGTTTAGTGTCACCTTCTACCTCCAGCTCCCTTGTAAACTTAGTCAGAGGTTAAATATACATGTTCATTAGAACTTCACAATGCGATCCACTGGCTTTATTCCTGTTCATGTAAAACAGACCATTCACAGAGTATAGGATTACAAGCTTGGCAGATAACATTGAAACGAGGAACCTGACACTGCAAGCACTGCATTCATACTGACAGCATGCATGCTGTAAAAGCCTTATTAAGGTGATAGAGATTTATTGAAAGTGCCCCATTAGCAGACAGGCTGAATGAAATACAAATGTCTCAGACTAATGTTGGGTAATTTCATCTGTATTCATGGGTAACCCTGGGGGGGTGATACAAATCACTATTAGAGCAAAAGGGCCTGTACACAGGCACTAAAATGATGAGACAGAAATTTACTTTATCATTTGTCATCTGGAAAATAATGCATTTTATATCACCATGTTTCATCACTGGTAATCTGTGTCCACTTATAATTAAGTACGGTATTCGTTACAGTGGAATGTATGAGCTGCACGGGAAAGGAACGACAAAAGCTGCACTATATAGTAGGTAAAAAGGGGCATGTTAAATAAGATGCAATAATACAGTGTATTTTTTGGAATGCAATATATCTTTGTCAATAATGCGGTTGTAACAAAGCAGAATGAGTGTGAGTGGGAGTATTGGTAAACTGTCAGCACAGCAACACATATTGAACTGTGGCATGCAAAGATGAATAATGACAGTCACTCTAGCGACTCTTCACTGATTTCACAAATCTGCATATGCAGTCGGTTCGTACATCCTTGACGTGAGAAGACAGATTCTGTTTTTTTCCAAGCATTTGCCGAGTGCCATATTCTGAATATTTTATCCAATGAACATGTAAGATTATTTAAATTTTAAGACACAGGCATTAAATCATAAACACGAACATTCCTGTGAGACACATTTTTGTCAGGAACGGCGATGCCTAATTAATTTGCCAGGGGAATCGTGTAGCTGTTTGTCAAGATGTGACCTGTATTTCCATGTAGTTACTGTCAGAGTCCATAGAGCTCTGGAGTTGATGGTACAGGGGAAAGAAAACTACAGAAAATCCTGAGTAATTCCTCAGTCTAACCTACTTTACAATAACAAAGACTGTCTCCCCCCGACTGGTAAATGTAGGGCTTAGTATCCACTCGTCTGCATAATGCCTGCTGGTGGCATGTGCACCCAACCTCCTTGTGACACAGGGAGCTGGTCTTGTTCTCCAGAATAATGTAACACAAGGGCTGGGGCCAAGCATGAGAGAATCTTCAAGAAACATTAATACAAACCCATGAGAATGGGTACAGGTTGTGTGAATGCGTGTGTGTTTCACAGGACTAGTGGAGTTTACCAACCTCGATCATCAAAACCCAGAAATGAAAACACAGGTGCAACAGATCAGTAACACAGGTTTTTGTCACCTGGTATTGTTTCTCCTGGGACATGCAGCAGCCCCCCCATCCCTCCACCGCCACTTTAATAATTTGTCAGCATGACAGAACCCAGCATGATAGAAATTTCTTTTCAGACCTATAAATATGCATGTTATACAAATGAGGACTACCACTACTCAGTGTTCACAAGTAAATATAAGGAAAAATGGCTTAAAATGTTATAAATCTTCTCACAAAATTATTTAAAAAGCTTGATCTAAGGCTTTTGAACTGCATTTGATTTTAAATTTCTATGCTTAAGCATTCCTTCACTGAGTGCGATATATCTGCGCACACACACAATGTAACAAAAACCCTTCCACAGCTGTGAGACAGTTTTTAATATTTGGTTTCTCATTTTGTCACTTTAAATGTAACTGTTTAAAAGTTTTTAACAGCAGACATAATGAGCACAGTGCCATAAAGCCATCTCTTCAAAGCCGCTTTTAGTAGGACACATTAATATTTAAAAAATGAATGAAAATATTGACGTGAAATTTGCAGATAAATCCATGCTCTTTGAAAGTGTGGATAGTTTGTAAGAGCTAATAATGTATCGTTTCAAAGGTTTTATAATTGTGACATTATTATCAGTGAAAAATGCACTGGTATCTATAATAGGCAGAACTTTACTTGAGAGCAGTGACTGTCACAGCCCTAAACATAATCCGTACCACATATTTGTCATTTTAAAATTCAATTGTGGCAGCTCCAAGGACCTTAAAGGATGAAGCACTCTTTGTATATAGCACAGTCTTACCAAGTTAATTAGATTTTTGTGTAAATGTTAATATGAAAATATTAAGAAAAGCAGTGTTCACCTAAGGAAGAATGTATTTTAATGCAGTGAATAAGAAAGGTCATATTAGACAGCAGTAATGCACTGCGTAGACAGAGAGCAACGTGCCTGCTCGTTAAACATTCCCGTTAGCTAAGACTCAAACACGTAAAACACATGCAATGTCTGCTAAGAAATGCAACCTTATGGTCCAAACTTTGGTTAACATGTTGTTCTGTGTCCATATGCTGTCCCTGATGACTATTGAGACAAACAGCAACACCCTTAAGGATATTTTGCCATTATTTAAATTATAAAATATTGAAACTTTTCCTTTTGTAATAACAATAAATAGCATAATTACCTATCGTTAATATTTTATAGTGTTGAATTACTATGTAACACATCCAGCCATTATTGTATGATATTATGGTAGTTCTGATCTTACAGTTAGTGTTCTATATTCTGAATAATAACCTATTTTATTGTGAAATGTTATTACTGGCCTGGGAGATAGTATATTCTCTGTTTAGTAGTGCTTTATATGTGATATTATTCATATACCGTAAATATAAATGGAAAAAGTGAATATGCATTCAATAAAATGCATATTAAAAACTACAATTGTCATACTCATGACACTGAAATTATACATTAACATTGACAGGTGTAACAATAACAAGATAAAATAAGAAGAATATTATTGTGGTTGTTGTAAATGATGATAACTCATACAGAGCTGAAGTAGATACAAAGCCATAGCGTCCTTCTTTACAGTAAATAATTCATTAAATAAAATAAACTGGAGTGTAAATTTAAGCAACACCAGAGACAGGCACATAATGAGCAATACGTCAGTGTCAGTGTTTCGTTGTTGTTTTTTTTTTTTTTTCTTCATTTTGTCCTCCGTCCTGTCAGTTCTCCATGAATGGCGACAGCCTCTGAAGGCGTGTTTGCTGTCCCGCTGGGTACCTACTGTCAGCAGACGCCGAAGCCCTTCTCTGATGGCACTCGATTGCTCCCAGTGTGCTAATTACGGTGAACCCAACTTATCCGGACATGTGTTAACACTAGATTTATTCTCTTTCTGGCTCGTTCAAAGGAACTGCAGTTAATTGGTTTTCCTGCCGAGTGGTAAAATATAAGGATCAGGCTTCATTAACTGGGGGCCGTGGCTGTTGCATACACAAGATTGTAAATCTTTGTAAAGGCTAGCGAGGTGGGGAGCCGCAGCTTTGTAAACAAAACTGTACATTTAGATAAGCAAGATTCGCGTAGGCACCGCAGTCCGAACCCGAGGCATCATCTTGAGAGGGTGAGCATGCCCGCGGTGTCCGCACGCTCCAGCGGACTTCGCGGTCTGATGCACGGTTAAGACCACATGCTGTTGTCCGGCTACCAATCAGCTGCGAAAAAAGAGGATGAATAGCGACTGAGAAATGGACCTCAGTGACAAAGTCGGCGAATTGCTTGAATAGACCACGAAATTTTACCACCGCGCAAACAGCGCTTTTTATTTAATTAAATTTTATTCATCGTAATCAGTATGTATGAGAGTTATCTTAATAGTTACAGCTGACACAATTTGAGGAGGCAGGGCTGAAGTAAAGAGGTAAATTAAGACTAACAAAAGGGCAAGCGAAGGGTTCAATTAGAAAGACACAAAAGATTGTGGCTTTGTCATTAAGGGGACAGCTCACACAGGCAGGCCATGGCATAAGATTAAAGAAACAACTTAATCCCTGCTATAATCCTTAACTTTAATTTAGGAAAATCCATGTTCATACTCATAACGCTGCTTCCGAGCACAGAACAGAATTTAAATTGGGCTGAGTTCTGGGACGGAGAAGCTTCTCCACATCACGACAAAGACCAGCTTCTGAGATCTGCAGGCGTCCCGTGGATGGATGGAAATCCGCACACAGCTTCGGACATGGAGAAAAAAAAAGGCAGAACAAAGATCCTTGTAAAGGCGAAATGCGCCTCTTAATGTTTGCATTGCAGAGGAACACGAAAAATAGGATTATGCATGCACTTGTTTGAGACGGAAGCCTTGGTCCGCAGTAGCAGCGATTGTTACGACCTTGGAGGTGAAATGTTCCGTCGTGAAACGATGTCTGTCCCACGCACTGACGCTCTGAATTCACAACGGTATTTAGAGGCTCATAATACTTATTCAAAACAGACCATATAATCCGGCTGATGGATTGTCACGAATGCTTTTTCATATACTGAGCCTTAAACTTTTAAATATGAAGTAAGTCTGAACAGCACTGCTCATAGTTGGAGTCTCAGTAACAGATGAAGACAATGTAACTCTATATTTTGAATTAAACATACACACTTTGTAATACTTTGAAATGAGGATTGGATATTAAAAATGAATTTTCCCCATTGAAATGTTCCCAGTGTCTGTAAAGTAGACAAATTTATTCTTTTGCTTTACAAGTGTTGGTGCATTTGACAGTTTGTCATTTGCAGCTGCATTTGAACGCAAGTTCTCTGAAAATGGTTTTTAAACGACAATATAGTAGGTTATCATTAACGTTTCTGTTTTCATTAAAAAAGAAAGCTATTTAATATTTTTTTACACTGGGAAGCCTCGATATAGGCTTTAGATGAAGGAGGTTGTGACAACGACTGACACAACTGGATATTCAAACTTTAAATGCTTTTTCGGGATTGGGAACCGTACATTCTGTAAGGAGAAGCAGCTGGGGAAAATGGGATGTTTGTGTGTGTGTGTGTGTGTGTGTGTGTGTGTGTGTGTGTGTGTGTGTGTGTGTGTGCGCGCTAAGAATAATCACAGCACTGACGGAAGCATTTCGGGTCTCTGGGTCGCTTTGCAGATGGGGATAGGAAACTCTTAACATTGTACAGAGCACTGATAAAATATTCTCTCCTGTAGTGCACCATCATATTACATATAGATAGAGGTCTGACGTACAAAAAGATATGTATTAGTTAAGCACACGTAATGGTGTCATTTGTTATAGAAAAGTGAACAAGAATGGGCAAAGGCCAAAGACCGTAAGGTCTGTACTGTTATACCGTATATTTAAGCAACAACATGTAGTTCTTCTCCGTCACAAAAAGTCTGTATACTATGAACTTTAATGTGAGAGCTCATGTAAAAAGGCAGCAGATGCACAGAGTCAGCAAATCTGCAAGGTTTAACAAGAATCCAGAAATAGTCAATAAACCTGCAGCCTATGAAAAACCCCTCAAGGTGCACTTAAGTGTACCAGAATCTTCTTCATACAAGCTGGCTTTTTAAACTGTATCTAGAGTGAGATTTTCATTTGGAATGCAGGAAGTACGCATCAACGATCACCAGCCGGCTTGCACTTCCACAAAAGAGGATTTCAATGATGCGTGACTGCTGACAATCACCAGTACATAGGGGTGAAGGAAACAGGGGCTGATGGGGGGATATGTCCTTCATAATATTAAAGGCTTTGTTAAATATATTTATGTCACACTGCAGAGTTGTGTCTCCCTCAATATCAAACTCTATCCTGTGCTCTTTCCAATATGTGAGGGAAAACTGCCAACCAAGTATTCTGAATTGCCCAATATTAGTGTCAGAATGCTAATCCATTTGTAGTCATGTTCTTAGCTTGAGTGGAATGTTTTGCTTGCTACATTTAGCTGCTTGGGTGATTCTTTTATCCAGTGCAGTATACAGTGCTGACCCATTTACACAGCCGGATGTTTTTGCTGGGAAAGTTCTCATTAAGAACGTTGGCCTGAGGCCATAAAGCAGGAGCTTCCTTGCATTTCATCTAGCAAAACTTTCAAACTACAAATGCATTCCCTTAACCAGTACTCCACCTGCTGTTGCTTACTTTTTAACAAAGGACATGGGTTACAAAAGGTCTGCAACCTTCACTATTAAAAGAGCAATTTTTGACCCCTCTCCCATTCCAGTGAATGGTACTGTAGAGGGGTGGAAGAGCTGCATGCAGCTGCAGAGCCACAGGTTGCAGACCCCTGCCCTATACAAAACATTTTGAATCTGGCACATTTAGATGAAATCAGTTCATGTACAGTTTTGTATCAGTTACACCCATGATGGTCATTAGGAAGTGGGTGACTGTGTACTGATTTGCAAAAAATAAATTTTCAAAGCACAAAAAAAGTGAAGCATACGGCATAGAACATACACACCAGTCATTCAGTCATGCATTATGCACAGTGATCATCACAATCAAATGTTGTGGTTCCATTTTCCGTGTTTTATGTAATTTTCATGTATTTAGAACATATAAAGAATCTAAGTCAAACAGAATAATCAGATTCAGCCGTTTCCCTACTGCGCTGCACTTTGAAAATAAGTAGGGCAGCGATATTTATACAGCAGACCGTGTGACAAACATGACAGTCGTGACGCTGGAGCGAGCTGAATGAGTGCTATGAAAATATCAAGTTATAATCAAGCTGTCGCGAAAGGAGAACTTGTTTGCTTTCAGAAGCCCCTAAAATGCCAGCACAGGTGCTATGGTGAAGGAGAGGCCAGTGTAAGAGGATGGACACTTAGTGATGGACCAAACCCTTAGATCAAGGGCTTTTATGTGTTCTCTGAACAAAGGAGGAAGAACAAATCCTAGGCACAAGCAGCATCTAATTAAATTGCAATATAAAGATATGAAGAACATGTAATTATACCCTATGTATGTATGTGTATGTATACATAGGGTATATATATATACACACAATGCTTTGCAAAAGTATTCATACCCCTTGAAATTTTCCAGATTTTGTTATGTTACAACCACAAACGTAAATGCTTTTTATTGTGATTTTATGTGATAGACCAACACAAAGTGGCAAATGATGCTGCCACCACGTTTGACAGTGTGGATGGTTATGGGGATGCTTTTCTTCAGGGGAGACTGGAAAGCTGGTCAGAGTTTTTGGGAAGATAGATGGAGGCAAATACAGGGCAATTTTAGAAGAAAACCTAGTGTTAGAGTCAGCAAAAGACTTGAGACTGGGGCAGAGGTTCATCTTCCAACAGGACAACGACCCTAAACTCTAAATCTCTAGATGTGCAAAGCTAATATATTATACGTCTAAAAGAAATATATTATTTATTAAATATACATCTGTTAGGTGGTGTTACAAATGCTTTTGTTATTTTATTATAGGGTTAGTAGAAGCTTTTGGTGCATTTGACAGTTTGTTTTTTCTAGCATGGCACAATATTGTGCTATTTTTTATGGTTTTTTTAAGTAGACCCTAACAACCTTCAGTTATTTACTGTTTTACCTATTTTAAAGTTTTGCTACCTGTTGTTGTCATCCATTTGGGATGGTTTATTATAAATATATTATAACACCAATGTTCTTTTGTAACAGTATGAAATTCTCAGACTGACATGCTGTGCCTACAGTAATTTATAACTTATAATTTATTCATTAAATAATAATTTATTCAAAATGAATTTCTGCCAGGAAAACAATGTTAGAAATTTTTATCCCTATATTACTCAACCACTTTACAAGGTAATAGGTGGCCTTGAGTCTATCCCAGGCAGAATAGAGCACAAGACAGGGTAACATACTGGACAGGGTGTCAATCCATTGTAGGGCATGCGCACACACGCACGCACACACACACACACACACACACACACTCACTAAGGGCATTCAGTGCACCTAATCAGCATGTCATCGGGCTTTAAGAAAAAAGCTAAGAATATGAAGGAAACCTACATAAACACACAGAGTCCACATAACCCCCCCAGTTTTACACACAGTGCCAAGAGCCAGATTTGAACCCACAACCCTGGAATTGTTCTATAATAGGGCTATCCCCTTACCCACCATCCTGTCTATAATATTTTTTTTCCACTTTCAGTCACAGTTGTTTTAAGATTCTCTCCAACCAAATTAACAGACAACTAAAGGTTACATTTGGTACCCCACTGTATGGCTGTAATGGCTACTGGTTTCACATAAAAGTTCGGACAATTGCAGAAATACCCATAACTCCACTCACAGAATATAAATGCATTATCTTTCAGGCCACATGCTCATTCTCTGCCAACTTACCATCTTTGGTTCCAAAAGAAAGAACTTCTGTGTTAATGAAACCATGGTTTAGCCCTTTCTGCGAGAGCATCCAGTAATTTATGTTTAATCCCCAACAGTCTATGGGTAGCCTGAGTGAAGGCTCCTTTTTGATATTTCAAGGGGATTTAAAACATGATCACAATTTTCCCAGAATCAGTCAATTCACCTTCTTAAGTCAGACTTTCCAAGACATCATCATTTTGGACAAATGACGTGTAGGCAATATAATTCTGGATCACCGCTACAGCAAGATCATGACACTTGCATACAATAAATATTGTGCAACATTTGTACAGGAGAACCATGCCACTGTTTAATGAGAATGTTCTAGAACGTTGGTTCAGCAGGACTGCTCAAAGATTATGCTGTGTAACATTGTCATGGCAGAGCCGTGTCACTGTATAAAGAGAATGTACTGCATGATTGATATAGTAGGCCCATGTCATGTTAACATGTTGGAAAATTGACGTGGCACATCGATTGTGGTCAGACCATTTGTTTCGTAACCTTACACAAGTCATACCACCAAACCTAAGGGACCCATTCGTTTATCAAGAAAAAGAATGAGCATAATACCTTACAGCTTGTGCTGTTCGTTTAAAACAGAACTGCAAGAACATAAAACATACTGTAATAAAATAGGTGGTCACAGTTTATAAGCTATTCTGCTTCTTGTTTTATGACTACGTAAATCAAGCAGTGCTCACAATATATGGTTGGCTATGGCAGATTTTTTTATTATTACTATTATTATTATCATTTAAAACAGTGATAATAAAGGCATTTGGGTTTTGGACTAGACTGAGTGACAGAGTATCATTCAGGCAGTGTGTAAAACGAGAATCTCCTGCATGAACTGTTTAACGAGGGTCAAAGTGAGACAAGGTCCAGAACAATGGGAAATTGCCAGTGACTTGGCTTTTGGTTAGAGACAGTAGAGATGGACTTTATTAATGAGGGAAACACTCAATTCTGAATAGCAATATATTTTCCTTTTTTTCCTGCACAGATTAATTGGCCTTGTGGCTCATATTGTGAAGGAAAAAATTTCAGGATGGGCGATGCAGAAAAATGCTACTTTTATGGCAGCTTGTGTTTACGCTGTACTGGTCTTTTTTGTTGACTGCGATGTTGATTTCACGCAGGGATATGACGACGGATATGACGGCGAGTATGATGATCAGAGTTACGACGCCTACGATGACAACTACAACAGCCAATCGAAAAGGTATGTTTCTGGTTAATGAACAACTTTCTGCGAGTGTCAATCTGGTATTGTTCATTTACAGTGATCTGCTTTCATACTGTCAGGTGTGACCATGCACTGTGTTTATAAACTGTATACATGGATGTATAGACTGAACAACTATACACAACATTCAACCATTTCAAAGATGTTATTGAAAATCAATCAAAAAATGGAAATTTGACAACTGACATGGATTCATTAGGCTGTCGTGGTCACAGAAGGTGGGTCTTGAAGCAGATGTCCCCAGTTGCAATCTTGTGTGACCATCCTTTGCCTGTAGAAGTGTGAACATGTCTTCCTTACTGAGAGTTAATCAAATTGTCAGCTTTATTCTGCGGAATGTTGTACAGCTCCTCAGCTAAAGCTGGGTGAGGTTGTCTGATGTTGGTGAGATGTGGAACAGGCTGTTGTTTTGTGCTGATCCAAGGGCTTACATGTCTGGTGAGTATACAGGCCATGGAGGAATTGGGGTTGTTTGAGCTGTCAGGAAGTGTGTGCAAACACAAGGTAGATGCAACAGGGGGCAGCGGGTGTTGTGCCGAAAGGTGAGGTGACAGTCGTGGATGAATGACTGGACGATGGGCCTCAGGATCTCATCACGGATGTGCTTGTCCATACCAAAAACCCATCACCCACCACAGGCCACTCTGTTCACTGACTTTACCAAAACACTCACACACACACACACACACACACACACGCACACACACACCTGCCACCCACTCACTACAGTTTAAATCAGGATTCACCTGTAAGGAAGTTTGTTCTCCTGCAAGACAGTGACCATCAGAGGTGAAGTCTAGCCCACGCAGGTCAACTACAGTGTACATGCATTAAGGTCAATGCCCTGATAAGGACATTGAGCAAACAAATGACTTTGCTTAAAATGATTCTTAGCTGTTTGAGCAGAGATTCTTTAACCCTGCAAACCGAGTCTTTCATCAACAGTCTGTGTGGCTGGTCTCACACAATCCTGAAGATGAAGTAACCCTGATACAATGATCCGGGGGTGGCTTAGTAACATACTGTCTGTGGTTTTGAGGCCAGTTGGATCAACTGCCAAAAGCTGTGAAACAGCATTGGAGGTGGTTTATTCTAGAGCTATGCACATTCCTGACTTTTGCAGCAGCTCTATTGGATATCCCTGTGGCAAGCATCCAATGGCACAGTCCCACAAAACCTGAGGCGTCTGGGCTATCGATTCACCCATCAAAAAATGTACATTTCTGTCCCACCAATAAAGAACACCTGTGCTGTGTTCATGCAGTTCAGTCAACCACACCTGAGCAATAGATGGATTGTCAAGAAATTAAGAACAAAAGTTTAAGAAAAAAAGCTAACTTTTTTACTTCACAAAATTTGAAAGGCATACACTTTTGTGTTCCTTCAATAATTTTGATCTTTTTAAAATTGAACTTCTGAAAACTTGGAGACAATAAAATGCATTTATGTTTGTTGAGTATATTTTGAACAGACAGAGAATGCATCGTTGTCACATTTATTGATGATTGTGGAGCCATATTCAATATTTACTCTATTCAGTTATATCGGGGATGTGTTTGCCTTCCTGTAACGAATCAAAAAATGAAATAATACCTTCATACGTGGCTCTCAAACTTACAATACATTTTTCTAAAACCGTGCGTTCCAGACACCCATTTCAGACAATACAGTGGCAAGAGCCGGAACCGTGTTAAATCAGAAGGGTTTAATTTAATTCAGAGGCTTTCATGAATCCGTAGGCTTTCACTTTTTGTCTCTGCCTATTATGGTTGTTAGCTTTTTCTTTTAACAGACTAACTTCAAACATAACTTCATCACTACCTCAGAGCCAATCGGTTTTTTTTGTTTAGACTTTGCTACCAAAAATGTGTGATTTAATTATTTAAAAGTACTATTAAGTCAATCTTTTATTTATTTTTTTTTTAGTTCTTAGAATGACTTCTGGGTGCTTCTTAATGTTTCTTTTTAGACTGAAATAATTTGATCCCCCTACTTTTTATGCAGAAAGACAGACGTGTCCAGCATTGTGAAAAGTGAAATACTTGTTGCAACAGCAGCTGATGTGCGAGATGCAGTGCTGACAGTATTCAGGTTAATGATGACAGATGTGCGTCGCTGTGTTCGCCAACCACTGGGGCAAAAATACAACTAACCTCACTTATTTCACAGGCTAGAGGAGCTTAAATTAATACTTCTCACATGAACAGCATTCTAATAAATGTCAATGTTAGAAGTCAAAACACTTTTTGCAATCCTGTAAACCAATTAGTGCCTATTTCATAATACTATAAAATACTGAGTTCTCCCTCATGTAAATGTGACATATATA
>JABJVR010049431.1:0-21955 GCA_025773905.1 Chitala chitala | reverse complement strand
ATGATTTGTGAAGCGCTTCGGTCAACCTTTGTGTTGTTTAAGCGCTCTATAAATAAATTTGAGTTGAGTTGAGTTGATTGTCATCAGATTCTTAACAGAACCCTTACAATTTGTATTTAGGATGAAAATAAATATGATGATGTGGGAGTGAATGCAGCTTCACTTGAACTTCATGGAATGTGCCCATGAAGAGTTCTACCTTAATTTTGTAGGTCTCATATTTGATATAATTTTAAAATGTATGGACTGGTTTTGGTACTTTGTCTTGCATTAATTCGCTATTTTGTAGATGTCATGCCCTGCCTGTCATGCTCCCTTTGTCCACCAGATGTCCGCCCTTCATCCTGTCTTTCCATGCTGATTATCCCCTTGTTAGTGCTCTCTAGCCCTGTCTCAGTTTTGTTTAGTGTTCCTTTATAAACCTCCCTTCTTTGTTAGTCCTTTGCCAGTTTTTAAGTGTATGTAAGAGTTTGTGATTTGATGTGATCCTGGTTGTTCCTTGGCCCTGTATATTGTATAAGAGTGGATGTCTTAGTTCGGTTCCTTCAGTCCATGTACCCGTACCCTGTATGGTTCATTAAACCCTTCGCACAATAGACTCAACGCTCGCCTCTGTGCCTCCGTTACCCAGATCGTTATAGTAGAGAAAATAATTTCCATGAATCGCTATTCTATTTATAAAATTAGATCAATGTACTGTATAAGATCAAGGCAAATTGATATGCATATATTTTAATTTCAGTTAACACCACACCAGAGCCATCTATGTTACCTGTAAATATCAAACATTGAGATCTATAGGGTGCTGTCTGCCGTGGTCACCCCATACAAGCTCGGTTTCCCACCTTGGCCAACCCATTTAAAATGTTTTGGATTTTCCACTGACCTTATTTACTATTTTTTAACTTATTTTACAATGTGTAACTTAACACCAAAAGCCAAAAAAGTGTATAACCCATCCAATGTGTAACGTGACCCGCATAGCAATACAAATATTTTATGTGTTTGTCATGAATCATCTGAAATCAGCTGTACAAATTAAAAACATTAAAAAACCTGGATCCATTTTTAATGGGAGACACATTAGTTGCTTGCCAAAATGCAGGTTGTTAAAAATAAACACCCTCCGTCACTGAATTTTTGTGAAGTTGGTAATTCATGGAAGCAGTAATTTAGCATTACAGCAAATCAAAGATACTCACCATTTATCAGAATACTTACTAAAATAGCATATTGCAAAATGTTGCAAAATGCCACTGATGTGTAGACATTGCTCAATGTCGTGGTGGTGTCAGATGTTTTGTAGCTCATCTGACAGATTGGCGGAACCTACCTCATGTCTTAACAGAGTAAAGCTGCAATACTGCCTTCTAATAAACATGTGACCCTACAGCTGACACACAAGACAGTGAATAGGGCCCACACTGTTTTACTTTCTGGCAAAAGACCATGATGTACATGTCCTGGAATCACTGCACTGATGCTAAATCAAAATGCTGGCTGAACAGTCAGCTGACTTAAAAAATGCTGACTAAAAAGTATCTATTAAGTCACAGTTTTTAAGATGTCTTTATTAGATTTTCATGTATAAATTAACTGTAGTTAAAAGTCTGTTTTTTAGGTGAAAAATGTATATGATTTTAATATAAATCTGTATGGTAAACACAAAATTGACAAAATTATTGGTAATAAAAATCAAGAAAAAAATGTTAACAATCCAGGATCAATTGTACTGAGTTTGAATGAGTCTCTTATAATGCTAAAATAAACTCCTCCCGACAGCATCTGCTACAGAATGTTGTCATTGACAAGGAAAATCAATATAAATGTCATGTGGACTTTAACACTTCACTGTATCATTATGTACCAACACTTTGATGGAGGCCTTTAGCATTACTGCACTCACACTGCATAGGAGGACCGGTTAGTTTCCCGAATGACCAAAGGGATCATTAAAAAAAGGTAACCACAACTTTCACATGTATAATGTATGAATCCCCTGCCATTAAAATTACACATTCATTCAGTCACAGCATACTAAAAGTATTTACTGTTACAAGCTAACAGATCAAACACAGGTACTTAGACATGTTTTATTACAAATTGTTGAGATGTTTATAATCAGTAAATTTACAAATATAAATATACAAATGGTTACACAGCATATACAATACAATATGATAAATATGTAGTTTGTAACATAAATATGCTTTTTTAACAGTTAAATGAACTTTAACTAAATGAAAAGAGGCCAGATGAATGTGTCTGCCTACAATTTATTTAAAACAAGTAGGAGTTTTTAACAAAATACTGCTAATATTTATAAGTTTTCCTTCAAATAGGTTGCAGTAACAATATATATATATATATATATATATATATATTTGTGTGTGTGTGTGTGTGTGTGTGTGTGCTTAGTGCGTTGCTTTATGTGCTCTAGCCAGAAGGCGTCGCTGTTGTACAATAAGTAGTAATAAGTGACGAATACCCTGCCTGTGTGAAAGTCAAATCTGTTTGCATTTGTCGCAATTTTCAACTAAGATTTCACATGAAAATTAAAAAGACATGTCGTTTTGAAGTTTCTTCCTAAACTAAAGATTTTGAAACCATTGAATGCTAAAAATGGCCCTTGTTAAATCACTCCTGTCCAACACTTCTGATATATTTTATATTAAAAAGGACATTAAATCAATTACATGTTTTAAATTTTTACTTTTCTTGATGTCATTTTCCAATGAAACATATATTTCAACATAGATTATGGCAAAAGTACGCTCCATTAAACGCAAAGCATACATTATCAAAAAATCACAGAACTGCAGTACAAGCTAACTCCTCCTTGGTAAGAAACCACAGCTGGGCTTCACAAGACCTGGTGTGAAGAAGATAAATGTGCAGTGCATATGTAAAATCAGATGGGATAATCTAAAAATTTGTGTATGGGTGGGTTACAGGACACAGGATGTCCAGCCATGTAATCAGTGTGTGATCCAGGAAGGAATTAACCTGACACAGGAAAAGGTGCTGAGTCAACCTGACTAAGAGTGAAGTACGGTTTTACTGGTATTACATTATGACAAAAGGCGATACCACAGTTCCTGGCAATGCTATAGAGTCTTGCAGCTGTGATGGAGAAAGCGTGGGGATGCTAGTGGTTAAGTATGGAATTCATGTAAACAGCTCATTTTTATTACATGTGACTTTTAGTTACAATAAACTTGCCATAAATACCAGATCAAAGTTATTGTGAAGACTTTTTCTGGTGAATCTGCACATACTGTATATACAAAGTGGTCATATTTACAGACAGTTAAGAATCTGCAGGCATCTAATTAGATGCAACCTCTATTTGGGTCTTGAAACACCACAGTCATGGTCTTTAAAAGGCATAAATTTCTCAAAGAATCTACACTACCATTGGCACCAAAATTTAGTTATGTCCTCAAATGGTAATTGTATATAATGTAAATTCCTTAACAGGGAAAAACGTTTTCACTTGGAGCATTCTGCATCTTGGAAATTTAATTTTTATACAGGTTAGTTCTGTTGTTCATTAAAAAATACCAGGTTTCAAAGGAGTAATGTGTAGGTCTTAGTAAACTGGAACAACAATTAACATGCATCACCTTGTGTGTGGGCACAGGGTTGAAAAAAATGCGTTAAGTCTCAGGAACAAATGCAATTAAAGTACAATGAATAAAGAACAGCACATACTGTCAGTTCTGCTATTTGATTTAGGACAGTTGCTATTGTAAACAGATCATTTTTAATTAAAGGCAAATGGACATCAGAATCGATATAGCAGCAAGATGACAATGTCTGCCCAACATAACAGTCATTAGAGAGGGTAAGGACCATAGACAGTCCCGGGAGCAGAACAGGAGATTAGATTGAGACCAGGAAAGACAATGGCACTCCTAATTCAAAATTTCTGATCTCATTCAGACCTGTGTTATGGTGACGAAGGTACTCACTTACAAATGAGAAACCATAGATACAAATTATCTGGAATAACTCCCATAAACAAGAAACAGTCCATTTTACAAATGAAAACAGTCTACTTAACAAACATGCCCTTGGGCCTTCAAGAAATCAAATGAAATGATACAAAATATAATATCCCCCATATTTCACCAGTCCATCTTAAGCATTACTGACCTTTATCTCAGAAAACATAACAGTCTAAACAGCCATGGCTTTGGATCTTGAAAAAATATATTAATCTTTATGATTCTTTATGATTATGAATTTAGCCATAAAAGGAAACACATTTTTCATAAAGCTATAAAACTGGGTCAAAAGTATGACTTGTCTTATAGCGCTTTTGTAAGGCAGTTCTTGTCACCTTTGAGATGTTAAAATAATTAAAAACAAGAATATAAAGCAGTCTATGAGGAAACGTAGAGGCCACGGGGACACTTCACATGTTTAATTCTCCTTTGCACTGCTATTCCACAAGAAAGAGTCATTCCTCAGCACTTGGGCCAGCTCCTTGTTGAATGGAGAGTAGAATTCATGGAGGATCTCCTTGGTGACAGGCAGCATCGGTCCAAGGCTCCTGTCGGCCGGCCTTCTTGTGTTCGACGCCGGGCTTCTAGTGATTTCAGCCTCCTTCTGTTTTGTCACAGGCCCTGCACCCAACCGAAACATGAGTGAGGGATCATTTCAGCTGAGTCTGTTTCATCCGCCCACACATTCTCAGTAAGCGCCTATCTGACCAGGGTCAAAGTTGCACATGAATGTATTCCAGGAAGTCTGTTGTATAAGGCTGCTACTCACACGGCACACATACTTTTAGAAACAAACTCGAAATCTGTTTAGCATAATACTGTTGCCTGAATGGCATTTCCTTGATACTGTAGCAGGAACTTAAAGTACCAAGCAATAAAAACTAGAAAAAATAGAAACTGCCAAGTAGTTGCATCACATGCTGAACATGACATTTCTACTACTGAAAACGACATGGACAGCATTCCTTTGAAATACTAAAGGAAAGATAAGGAACAAAATGTGACCTAATTAGGCTTAGTTAGATCCCAATGAACTGTACAGCTCTGAGGGTTAGCATGGTCTACTGCCAGATTGGACCCCCAACATCTCAGAAACATTTGTCAGTATAATCTGTTGGTGAAGTCAGAAAGGCACACGGATTTTGATGTACAGATGTGCATCACTTAACGTCCTTCTCCACAACGTGCAATCACGTATACGTTTGAGGCCACATGAGGTTAGAACAGAGATGAAAAATCCTGACTGGCTAACAAGCCATAGGAGATGTAAGCAGCCATAGCTCTTCTTCCAGCAACACATGTAGCTGATGTTAAAAAACCAACTGTACTGCCAACTGTATAATGGCACAGTAGGTATCTAACTTTAAATACTGTGTAAATATAAGATGTTCACACAACAGATCACCTAATGTTGTATTAGCCAAAAGATAACCAGGATGTTAACTAACCCATGACTGCTATTGAATAAACTGGATGAAACTAGTAAAATTGATCTACTGCCACCTGATGGCAGAAATAAGTAGTGCATCCCTTCTTCATTAGCTATAATTCATCCACCCATTACCGAACCACGTATTCTGTGCAGGTCATGGATGGCCTGCAGCCTACCCTAGGCAGAAAAGAGTGCAAGGCATGGGACATCCTTGATAGGGTGCCAACCTATTGCAGGGCCACTGACTGTAACAGCTAATGGCAGTGCTTTTGTTGCAAATACATTTCACAGTCCAGCAACAGAATTGTAACAAACAGAAATTCTAAATTAAAAGTGGACATTTGTGCATATTTTTTGTGAATGCCATCTGTTCAGTGCATTATAACCATACTCATAAAGCAATCATTAATATTATGTATGCTGTTTTCTGACTTTCAGAAAAATATTACAAAAACTTAGTCTACATACCCAAGTCGAGGAAGTGAAATACTTTGTGCATTGTGTATTTCCGATTGGTAGCATGGTCTTCCAGGCGAAGCACTAAAATTTGATCCATTTTAAAAACTGTCAGCCAGTCTAGTAAGTAAACAATATACAATCCGACCTGTAATCTGACCTGGAAACAGAGAAAACAAGACAACATTTAGAACTGACATACAGCACTATGGCTTTTAATGAGTGGAACTTAACATGCCCATGTAACTAATTTAAAATACCGTACAATCCTGAATACCACCCACCAACGAAAAAGACCTTCACCCTGTATTTTTAAGGACAAAATTAAGAAAAAAAATTACACATGAATTCTTGGCAATTTTACTATATTTCTGCAAATGTGCTTCAAATAGCTAATTTTAAACACTTTCCCAAGTGAAAGTAATAATAGTCGCAATTTCCGATCATTTCAGCTTCACTCACAGCTTTCAGTTTCTCACTCACAGTAAATGAACATAAACGCTTTTTTGAATTCATCGCTTCTTTAGGCTTCTTCACTGAGAACTCGAGTGTAAATGAGCCGCACATCACGTGTAAGATCGCGGCTGTTGCCAGGGTGACCTGGAAACGCTGCTGCCAAATCCACGTGTAGTTGGAACTATGTATTATTATGGCACCACAACATGAGAGGCTTGAATAAGACCCGCACACAAATTTCAGAAGTAATTTTTTTAGAAAAACAGTGCGGGTTGTGTTCGGGATTATATGGTACATAGGTGTGGTAGTGCTGTATTAAAGAATGAAAAATGTTAAAAGCAAACAATATTTTATCATAATTCCACAATGGCACTAATAGTGTTGAACATAATATACAGCGGCGATCTCAGTAAAGTTGGCGATTCATTCAAACGCCTGCAACTTTATCACAAAACAACTTTACGATATCTGAAAACCTTACAAAAAAAATCACTGTTTGGGTGAGTACAGTATATACATTACAGGTATACTGTGAATTTTAACATGTTAAATTGTAGCAAGTGTTGAAACAAATGCTTCTAAATGTGACGGTAATTTACCAATAAATGAACTGTTACTGATATGCCATTAAATAATTAACACTACAGAAAACCGGTTTGTAATCTATTATTAATTTGGATATACAGGCAAGTGTGTTAGTGACCGATGGCAAGTAAATGTAGAGTGAGTGGTGGATAACTCTGGAAGGTTTTTAATAGATATAAATATTTAACATAGCATCAGTAAAAGATATAAAACCATATCACCTTATCCCACACTTAAGCTTTGATACCAGTTACTCCCCTTGGTGTCCGGGCTGGTAAGTAACATAAACTGGGCACAACAATGTGCTTTTTTAAACCTGCTTCAGTACAAAAAGCTTGGAAACAGGCAACAAACACCAGAGTAACACGGGCGGTTTGAAAGGCGGCGACCTTATGACATTTGCGAGACTTTGTGACGCCCGCAATTTCTTTAGAAAAACACAACGTTTTTGTTTCGATGTTGTTCAGAGCCGACTTTATCGTGGTGTCCGCTGTACGATGTACACTTGCTACATACCAAAACTACATGGGACTCTTTAGTTTTCAGATAATGGAAACTTTCCAAGTTGTGTTAATGTAAAACGACATAAAAATGTTCGTGATCATTTACTACTGCTACTACCATCACTTCTACTAAGAAGAAGAAACCTTCTGAAAAACCACAACACTTGTTTAGGCTTTCATGGGAACAACTCGGGCTACATGGGACATAAAGCAGAAAAATCTACCTTCAAATTTTGGACAACAGTTAATCATCCCGCAAAACGACTTTTTCATTTATACTCTGTATTTATCCATTTGTGGTCAAATGAACCCAGTGGAATCAGACAGTTGTGATAAAGCAATGAAGCTGGTAAGAAAATACCTTCATTGCTGCAGAAGAGCCACTGGCTCCAATCACACAGTAATCTGAGATTGTTCAACAGCTACAGATGTCTGTAAAACGTCCTCATTGCACATGTAGTAAAATACACACTCAGCCCCTAAGCAGTAAAAACAATCATGACATTTCATCAGCCAAACGGGCAGTTTATTTGCACTGGATTAAAATTATATCCAGCGTGTGGTCTAACCATTTGTTTATGCTTCCCTGTGTGTCGGAAGGCAAAGACCACTTTCACACGTCCAAAGGCTTCTGGCAGCTGTTGGGACACAGCTTACACAGCCGTCTTACTTCTTTCCAAAACATACAAATACATTTAGTTTGAGCCATTTTATTACCCCTCATCTCCCAAACAAAGTAATGACACATAAACAACAGCACTTTGTCTGCACATCAACAGTGTTTATGTGGTTAACACAGAAACGTCCAAATCAGGAAAGTTAGAGTTGACAGTCAGGTCATATACAGCAAGTGAAAATGAAGAGATGATGCAGGAGGAGCATTACCAAAACAAATGGATTGTATGGGGCCTACAGTTGTAAAAAAACCAGGCCCCTCTAGTGTTCCTGCTACCCTGAGCCCAATGAACACCTAGCCCACCTCTCTGTTACCAGGGCATGCTGCTGGCACTCTGTGATTACCCAATGACAAAAGCATGCCATGAGAAAAAACAGCAAAAGCACGCTTATCGCTCCCTTCCACCAGCACTAGTTAGCTCAAAGTGCCGTCTGCAGCTCCCCTGACCTCGTGTTCCAGAACCCACGTGTGACACATCAGGGCACTTCACGGCCAGGGATTCTGACCTGCTGCCAGTTCCATAAACAGACAGTTTTTCCTTAGCTTAGATATACTGACGACCACAAAAGCACATTAGAGAGAATTTCCCATCATTCCTTTTTTTATTCCACTTGGTGCACCAGCAAATCTTGAAGAGCGGTTGGGGGGGGTGGGTTCACTCACCGGCATGGCATTGTTGAGGGTGGTGTTGTACACACAGGAGCGCATTGCTGACTCACTGAGACACCCTTCAAACAGCTGCAGGGATTCTGAAACCCGCTCATGAAAATCCTCCACAGACTTGTTAGCAATGCCAAAGTATAGATAGTCTGAGTACAGCCTGCCAGATCAAAATCACAGCGGACAACACTGATTTGTATAACACTCAAAGAGAATAAAATTATTATAAAATTATTTCTTTGACAAACTTCTTAAATGCACTTATCCAGTTTTGCACATATTTAGTAAGCTGCGCACTTCACACACACAGTAATAAATCGTGATTTTTTTAATGCTGGAACGAATGAAGGCACATGTCTATAAGGCAGAGCTCGCAGTGTGAAGCCTACAGTCTTCTGTTGACTGGCAAATCTCACTGATGACTGTAAAGGAGGTTTTCTCAGGTTTATTAAAACAAGAGCCGAGATATCCCACCTCTCCACAGGGTCCCTGAGCATAACAATGAACTTGGCATCAGGCTGCACAGCATGCAGAAAGTCCTGCACCAGGAATGGAGGCTCGCCATCACTGGAATTACTGTAGAAGTAGACCCAGGCATTATTATCCCACATAGTGGAAGCACTGCCTTCACCTGACAGGAAGACAAAAGACAGGAAGTGTTAAGACCCCACAAGGTGATTTTACCCAAATCTGTTATGATGTTTATCCATGCTGTAAGACAAATATTCAACAAAATATAACATTCATTAAATGAAATATGCAATAAGTTCAGTTCAGTGAAATAACACTGTGGTTGTGCCAGTACTTAATCTCCTAGGAGCAAAACTAAACCCAAACAACTACAACACAGTGCATAACAGTGAAAGGGTCTTTCTAGCCCAAAAATAGAAGAACATTTATCATCTAGTCGTCAAACTGCTTCAGTTGTCCTGCATTCTCACATTTTTCATGACACACTCTGTCTGCTAATTGGAATAGTGCTGTACATGCATATCAGTGCTATAGAGGACAGGGAACCTTTTCCCAAAAATACCACTAAAAAGTCAGTCCTAAACACCCATTGCCTATTTGATTAAAAAACATTCTTATAAGAGACCTGCTGAAATTCTCAGGGGGAAAGTAAGGCATGAACAGTAAACAGGAACAAGAGGCCTATATTTAGTCTGTTTTAGGGAAACGGCACGTTTTGTAAAAACTCCGCTTCAGAAGCCGGTGCTCTGTGAATGGAAGATGAGCCGCGGCGCCCTGCAATTATAGGAGATGTCCGAGCCGTTCTCCTGACAATGACGAATCTGAGCCCTGCCCGGCTGTGACCGCTTTTGTCATTGCTTGTCACCCTTTGTGCTGCACTGCTGCATTATAGCACCTCAGCGAGGCTTTTAATTATCTGCAGGCATCACCACACTACTTGATCGCCGTGAATGGGAATATGCTTGAAAAATTGCCTATTTGAGAAACCGCAGACACCCTGTTGGCAGAGCATCTAGGGCAAAACATTTTTATGTAGTCAATAATTTTTTTTTCCCCAGACACACTACAAATGAATGCGCTTTGTGCCCCTGTTACATTTTCATACACCGTCCACCCATCCATTCTGTTCCCCTTGGAGCTGTGCCTAAGACCCGTGAGTGGCGTTTGCAAGGTCTCTCTTGCTAGCATGGGCTTCCTCTAGGTTTTCTCCCACAGCCCAAAGGCATGCTGGTTAGGTGGGTTAGGCATGCTTAAATTGCTCTTAGTGTGTCCATATGTGTGTGCGTGCCTGTGTGCACCCTTCAATAGGTTGGCGCCCTGTCCAGAGTGTCCCTGCCTTGTGCCTGAAGTTGCCTGAGATAGGCTCTAAGCCACCTACCACCCTGTGCAGGATAAGCGATAGAATAATGAATGGATGGATTAACAGAAGGCTGCATCGTACAAACACCCACTAGATTCATGCTGGTGGACATGAGTTTTTTTCATCTGAAGGCATGACATGGATGGTCACATGTCTTTACCAAGCACTGCCCAAACTTGTTGACCCTTGACCCTATAGGCTAGTCTGCAGCATCTTTGCTTATGTGTGGGGGTGGGAGTCACTACTTTCACCATCTCATACAGCTCATATAGCTGTTATATAATTTAATAACATTAAATTAAATACTTCAAGGGTCACAAATCCAGTTTTATGAACGCAATGCCACACACTTCTTTTCACATAAAAGCCATTTTAAGTTAGTGTACTGTGTCTACTTGTTGCTAAAAATGTTAATTGAAAAATGAAAAGCAATCAAAGGCTCAGAAAGTTGTAAATGTGCAAATCATGTAAAATTTAAAGCAGAAACCTTACAATCTTTAAAGAGGTAATGAATAATAACCGCTGAATTTATTTCTGTGGGCCAATTCTATGTTATGGTGTTAGGCACCCCACTGCAATTCCATTGCCTGGTAAATACCAAAGATGTAATCTACTACTGTTGCTACAGATGGGGGAACAAATTTAAGGAACAGCCTGAGTAAATAAGTAGAGAAATGTAACGAATGCAGACACCTCCACACAGGTGCACTGCATGGTACAACTGAGCAAGGAACATCCAGACATGCTCTGTGTATGTATAGAAATGCTGAGCAGGTCCAACAGATTCAGATTTTGGATCAAGATGGCAACAGAGGGTTCATTGTTGGGGCATGAATGGCAGGAGCTTCAGTCACAAAGACTGCTCAACTGACCGGTGTTTGAATAGCTGCAGTGACTAAAGTAACATCTGCATTCAGATCTATGGGAAAGACATCAGCAAATAGGGCGGGGCACTGTGGTGGACAGCACACATTTGATGACCGTGATGCTCGTGCATTAGTGCCATATGTAAGGAAAAACAGAAGAGCAGCTCTTCCTCAGGCGACTGAGAATGTCAATGCAAGACATGATCGGACTGTGTCAGCAAGAGCATTCAGTCAACAATTGCTTTATGCTGGCTTTTCCTTTAATTTGTCTCACATCTGTACGTCTCCAAAGTTAGAAAATGTCTTAGTGCTGGCCCCCTGAGGAGCTGAAAAGGGTCTGAAGTTAATCATGGTAATGTTGTAAAGGCTACAACAGACAGAGGTCCAAAGCACTCAAGAACCACAGCAGACTTTGTAACTCTGAAGCAAAACGTTCTTGGTTTCTAGGATGCAAGTTAAAAGAGAAAGAGGAGACTACCAATGATGATCTGCTTGCTCTGACTGAGTGATGTGTTTCCCAGGAAGCGGTCTTGGATCTGGTACGCTGCCAGATCAAAGAGGTCAAGATAGTGCTCGACAGGGTAGCGATCGTGGAAGCCATCACTCAGACGGATGATACCTGTGGGGCAGAGAGGCCGGTTAGCGCAGGTCCACCTGACACGTGAGACGATGTCCCTGCTGAAAGAATGAAAGCAGCATTTTGTTTATTTACTGAATTTTCCCCTGTATCCTGTAACAACTCAGCTAGACATCTTCGCCTTTCTTTTAATGCACAATAACACTGAAACAATGAAAACAAAGATACATTTTAAATGATAACATAATAGAGGCAGATATGAGGCAGATATGAGTGGAAAAATAACAAATGTAAATCTTGTATAGTGAATTATCATGTTAAAAGGAACATGGTTTAGCACTCTGGAAAAGCTTGGTGATCATACTAGCAATAATCCTTTCTAATGTGCAGCACAGCCAAACATACAATTTCCTTACAGTAAACAGTGTGCACCCAATCCTAAATCCCTGTTACATGGTAAAAACTATGCATAATGTTGCACAACACAAAGGCTTATGACTGAAATTCATCTTTGTGAAAATGTAACATGAGAGCTAATTTTAGGAGCATTTCCCACAATGTTTAAAAGCAAAATGTGATTTTACAGTTAATAAGAACTGCAATCATTTAAATGCGTTTCAGTGAACAAAGGAGAACCTGTTTTTCCAAAAAAAGATGAATGACTAGAATTCAACGGTACTTTAAGATAATTACCTAATTAAAAGCAGCATCAACATCTGTCCATGTTGACCATTAAGCATTGTTCAGCTGGTAAATCACATCTAACTTGTTCTTGTGGACTAATTATAAAACATTTGTTTGCATGCACGCAAGATCTCCTGCAGAAAACGCGACTGCTTTATCACTTGCAAATGTCAAAGGTGTGGTGAGTCCACATCTTCAGAAATACATGGCTTGCAAGTGATCATGACTTGATAATTCAACAAGCAGTAAATTCACCCGAACCTCACTTGTGGTGAAAACCGGCTGTACACCCACACAAAGTCAGAACTGGTGGTGACAGTGGGGGCGGGGGTGTTCATCTGTTAATTACACAGATACCTGATTACACAACCCAGGAGCTGCAAAGAGACAATAAAGTAACCTGATCAGTTTTACATATTCACATGTTCCTGTAGTAACTAAAAACTCCTATGAAAAGTAACAGCTTGAACATACATCGAACACCTCGGTAACAACTCGGTAACAATGTTTCCCTCCTATATCTTTTTGGCTGTGCAATATATTCCAGACAAGATCGTAATAAGTTCTCCACAATGCTGTTTTCGCATCTTTCCAGACTTTTTACAGGGTAAAAGCATAAACTCTGATGCTCTCATGAGATCATGTTTTGACACACTCAAGTACGTAACGCAATGTCTCATTCTATTAAAGACTCTTCATAAAGCAATTATTTTAGGTCCTAAAATTGTAATACAAAAATAACAAATTTTAAGGGCAGTATTCAAACTAATGTTCAGTGTAGCTGTAACAGCACGGCAATTCAAGAGTAACTGGAGTGGCACAGTGATTTGTCAAGTGGTTCACATGACAGACATGAACACGTAGTGCATATTGTTCGATAAAATTGGATTGCTGCACAATGACTCCTGCACGAGCCCATACTACTAATCCCTGTCATTGGTAATAACTTCAGCTTTGGCTTACAGCTCCAGGCTCTCGATCTAGTTAGTGATTTTATTACTAACTGTAAAATTTATAAAGGCCTCAGAAGGCAACATCACAGATTCTTTGGTGCTCAATGACCAAGCTATAAAAAAGGGTTAGCTGTAAACTACCCGGAGCCAGCTGTTCGAATAGCTGACAGCCTGGATCTGAGAACAGCAGCGATTAAACATACAGTGGAACAACAGAACCACCACTGGCTAAATGCTTGAAGAACAGATAAGAAAACATGTTTTAATACATGGTATGTGTCTAAATAAACATTAGCCATGGCAGATGCTAAATGCAATGAGAGCAGATAAGGATATTATCTACACAGATGTTCTTCTATGAATGAGGAAATGCAACAAAAGCAGAAAGGTTTGCACAGACTAGCTAGGCTAAAGAGTCAGAAGGACAGTCAGGAATTGTAGTCAACATAGTGGAAAACAGTGGAAAAAACCTGGAAGTATACTTTATAGTTTTCGTGCTGAAAGGTGCTGCCCCCTGCACTCAAGAGGACTCCTAATACTGTAAGATATGGTATTCATTTGCATCTAACAGGCAATAGACACAACATGAGGATCTGAAAGGTACAAATTATACCTGCAGCAGGACTTTAAAATATGGCAAAATGAAAGGTACTTTTCAGTTCCCATGCTACAGTTTATCTGAGTGATTTACAAAGTTAAGGCCAATGAAAGTAATAATGCATGTTAAGGAGGCATCTTTTCCTAAATACACTCAAACTAAATAGTTACATCAACACTCTATTTTGTAGTTGTAGTAGTTAAGATACAATTACCAAAGCATCATCATATCGTCATAAATAAGTAAAGGCACGTTTAAAGGGAATATGCTGTTACTGTGCTGTTACGGTGGCAGTGTATGCTTGACACTGAAGTGCTACTGTATGAAGTTGTTCATATGACCGAGTTTATATACAGTCATACCCTTTTCCTGTTAATTATCTTCCTGAAACTAGAGCTGCCAAAAGATTTATTAGCCATTATTTCTTTAAGAGGGAAAAAAAAACTTACATCAGTCTTTTGACAACAGCATTTAATGTACACGTACTAAAATAAACTGTGACAAAAACAGATAAGCAATGTACTTTTGCTTTCTAGCTAGATATCTACACAATGTGCAGCCACAGCAAGACTGGAATCTTATGATCTATGACACTTTGCTCTGCACAAACCGTACCTACATGTGGTAACTGTATGATAACAGGAAACCAGTCAGCATTCTATCAACCTTTATCAACCAGTGTGCATTGTTTAAAAAGTCATGCAAACTCCTATACTAATGCATAAATGTTGTGTTATGCACACAACTTGGTTATGACCGCCCTATGCAAACTGGATAAACCCCTATGAACAGCCCTTACCAAACCGCTTCCTTGTCCACCAATGTGGCTCCTTCAGAGTGGTAACCCTCACATCAGGGTGTAGCCTGAGTCTGTCGTAGAGGTCTGTGGTGCCGCATTTCGGCTGCCCTATAATGTAGAAGTACGGGAGACAGCGAATGCGGTACCACTTGCCCCCGGAGTGATGCAAGTGCTCCCGGAAGGCTTTCTTCAAGTAGTCAAACACCGTCCGAAACCGTCTGGAATAAAGTGCATACAAATTCCTCCCATAGGGATTAGTGGTGATGTTCCCAGAATGCTCTTCATACCAGCAAGGATTCTTTATGTTGGGCAGGAACTTGCGGGGAATGGCTGAAAAGATCTGCAAAGTAAATCATATAATCAATGCCTTGCTTGCATTTTGATCCTACCATGTATTCATCAACAAGACTGCGGCCCCCCAAGCATTAAATGTATGTAAATATCACAACTAACAGAAGAAAGGCAAGAAAGCAAAATCATCAGAAAATTTCCCATCTATTGGTTCTCAACAGAGTCAACATTTGTGTAACTCAGATTCTCACAACAACTTGTTTGCTAGGAGCAAATGGCACATCTTTAATTTCTGCTGACTCATGTATGTTTTAATTGAATCAACTTAGCTTTAGAACTATGTTTTTCACCACAACATGAAGTCAAATTTGCAGACGTTAACTTAGCAAATGTAGTTACTTATACATTTTAAAGTAGGAAACATAAGCCTTCTGTTACCCATTTTGATTATATTTATGGATTTGTAAATAATTTCAGAATAATTTTATGAAACATAACACACTGTAATGTGATGATACAGTGCCCATCAGCTAATGTATTACCAGTGCAAAACTTCACAGTTACCCCTTTCACATAATTCTCATTTTTAAAACCATACTTACCATACGTTTAAAAAACATTAGAAAAACATTAGACTTTTTGTTGACTACATCTTTAAAATCCAGTAATCCAGATTCACGACAGTCTAACCCAGACTGACATGGGGTATGTTAATCAATATGAAATTAATGGTTTCTGTCTTGCAGGTCTAATTGATTCAGCAGAAAGTCATTTCATTTTTATTGTCCTGTTCAATAACAGATTAGACATACAGAGTTTGGCGCCTGCAGTTTCATCACTTCAGGTTATCAATATAACGACCAAAATTATTCACATACTGGCTCAGCACATAATAGTGGGGCATTAAATATATAAGTCCTAACATAAGTTACATGCTACACTTGCCTTCATTTGTGAATGTGTGAAGCTCCTGTTCTGAGCATTATTCATTCGCAAGGATACCATTCATACAGGAGAAAGCAAAAGGTTGCTTTAACTGGTGATATCATGTTGTAGATCTTACACACATCCTAAGTATGTTCAATCAAAAGATGTTTGGCATCTCTCAGTAGTATCAGCTCACCTGTGGTTCACTGTGGATAAGGTCCTGACGCTCCGGTATTTGTCTGGTGCCAAATTCTACCTTGGACACTAAGCTTTTCACTGTCTGTTTAATGCTAGAATAATCCTTTGCAGTGGTGAGATTAGAAGGGAAGAGGCCTGGGTTCATTACAGATGGGAAGTGGTACGGAGAAGGGGTAAGCAAGAGCCCCTTCCTGTCTCTGCTCAGGACATAGGAGGCCATGACCAGAAACATCAGCATCAGTCCCAACAGGAAGCTGTAGAACCGCTTCTTCAAACACCAAAAACTGGTCCACTGCCAGTGTTCCCACTTTAAGTTAAACACAGGCAATACGTGCATTGGTGTGTCACTCATGCCGAATAGGTGGGGCCTCTTCCTGTGGGCGTCGCCCGTGACGCTCTGGAAGATGAACTTGAAGTCCGCCCGGGTCGTGCTGTTTGCAGAAGGGCTGGGAGACATTGGATCCAACGAAAAGCTTGTGACAGACCAGCAGAAGTGGAGACATGCGGAAGACAGTCACAGAGCGCCATCCATCTTCAACTTCCCTCAAAATCCGTTTTACTGGCTCCCTGTAAGGAAAATGTAAATGTATTTTAAAATGGAATGCATTTTTTTACCTTTAACTTAAACAAGAATAAATTAAGAAAACGTGCTTTACCAACATCAATTTCCAGTTTTTTGTGTGATTTTGATATTTGCACGCTGCATATTTCACCAATTCCAAACACAAGTGCAGATACACAACTTGTGAGCTGTCCTCAATGACAGAGCATCAGTCATTGTGACAGTGAGGTGACTGGGGACGTAACACCAGATTCTGGGTCCTGTGCAGATGCATTCATTGAGGCCCCCCAGCACCCCTCTATATAGCAACCCCTCTTATAAGGCTGTTGGAGGGCCCTACCCGTGTGCGGACCCTTACTAATCTGTTCCACCACCTGCCCGCTCTGACATTGCTTCAGGAAACATTTGTTATTTTGGCTGTATCCAGCAGAACAGATAAAGCGTTACTTTTGTAAAGTGGCAAGTTAATTTTATCTACAATATTAAGAGCTTTTTGCAGTTATAACTCCAGGCCAGATTCAGAAAAGCTAGCTGAAACATTTTCTTCACTGCACAAACAACTATATTCTTATGTTAAAATGTGTTAAAACAAAACAAAAAGCTAAGTGGACATTTAAAAATGCGAGGCTTTAGGCAGTTAAAAATGCATAAATACCAAATACATTTAATCACCTTGTCATATCCATGGAGAACTCTATCCCAATTTTGAGGCAAATAACTAACAGCAATATTCATCTCTATTAAAAAAAACATTATGAGGCTCAAGGGAGTACAGTGCTTTGGAAATACCCACTTAACCAAAGTATAAAACATCATCAAATGTAATTATTCCTTTTTGGATTCTGCTATAAAAAGTGTCATAATCCAGATACACTATTATGAACTTCCAGACACTGAAACCAATGGAAATATACTGTTATTACAAATTTGTTAAAATGAATTAAATTTTTTTCTGGATTAGCATACTTTGGAATTTATGCAATAAGAAAATTTAATACAGTTGATATATTAATTAGTCATAATAAACAGAATGTTATTTTTCCTGTAAAAGTGTTTACATGCCTAAAATGCCTTTTTTCTGGGTAGTTAATTATTAACTATGAGAAAGTGAAGTCATAGCCCTGACTAACATTGCAGTGTATTTTCAAATTACATAACTGCAACAAACACCCTGGGTTTTTGAACAAAGGACATTTTCATGCTGTTAAAAGTCAATAAATATTGGATTGAATTTATACCCTGCTAGTATAGCACAGAATGACTATTTTTTCAGCAATTAATTCCATAACAAGAACTGAAAACATTTGTAGCTGTTCACAACAACAAACCATTAATCATACTTCCTTCCATTCTTCTTTTGGCTGCTCCCCATGAGGGGGACATGACTGCAGGTCAACCACCATCTGAATAACAATCTGCACATTGACTTGGCTCAGATTTTTATGACAGATGCCCTTTGTGATGTAACCCTTCCATTTCATGCAGGCATGGGACCAGCACTGGCTGGGATTCGAACCCTAAATGAAAGAAGTAAGAGACGACACTAAGTACTGGGCCACTATGCCATAACCTTTCTGCCTTCCGTTAGTTACATGTAATGGAATATCCATTCATCAGCTTTACTACCTTATCCAATTCAGGGCTGTGGGAAGACCGGAGGCCATCCCAGGAGGCACAGGGCAGGGGACACCCTGAGCAGGGCACCGACCCACCACAGGGCACACACACACACACACACCAATCAACCTAGCCTGCATGATTTTGAATCATGGGAGGAAACCTGAGACCCCAAGAGAACCCAGCAAGCAAAGGGAAAACATGCAAACTCTACAAACACAGACCTAAGGCAGGAATCAAGCCCCAGGACCAGAGGTGTGAGGCAACAGTGCTAACCACCATGCCACCATTGAAATAGAGTATAATATGACCAAATCTTTTAAAATTCTAAATAGTTAATATTAAAATTTGCTGAGAAAATATATTTTATAATTTTGTATTGTAAAAATCAATCACAAAGATTGCAGCTATCAGCTATGCCTGATACTTAAGTGTACTTTCCAAAACCCAGTTTTGTTTAAAATTCCATAAAATCAGTGACAATACAAAAGACAACAATTAATCTGACCATCAAGGATACTCAAAAATTGCCTCTAACTCTTGGATTCCTCAAAGCAGCCACCCACTTCGTGACAGAGATTCACAACTATGGGCCGTTTATCCATTTCAGGAAATCACCCAACCTTCCTTCTCTGCTCTATACCAGCTGCCTCTGCAGATGCAGAGAACTTGTGAGTTGATTTGACTTGGCTCTTATGTCCAGTATGTCTCATATATTCTGTGGGACTGAATTCTGTACACTGGACATGCAAGGACTATATCTGAGGTGTAGTTTGGATCATTATCATGTCAACAATGAAGGTCTGCCTAATCCATGTTTGTACTGAGGGAAAAGGAATTCATCAGAAAGGTGCTGGTAGAGCCATGATGGTTAACGCAACCATGGAGCTTGATTAACAACAATATTGACCCAGAAATTCATAAGGATGGTTTTCAAACCTTTAAATCCACTTCCTGTTTTTTAACCCAGCCAAGTCTCCTTCTCATATCCTGCACACTAAATGTTTTTTGCAGCACTTCTTCCACTTTAAACAGCTTTATGCAATCTGCAGTGAACAGGACATATTGTAACATCAGTGTATGTAGTGTCATTCAGGTGTGCTTGTAATTTAGGTGTAGTTCATTGCCAGGTTTGCAGAGATGTGACTGAAACAAACTTGTTTTCAGTAACCGTTGACCTTCTTTAAAAACCTGTTTGAAAAGCTAGTCTGAAGCAGGTACACTCCAGCTTCTGACTGGCACCGTTTAAATTAACAAACTTTTAAAATGTTGGATTTAGAAAAAAGTACAGTTGGACAAAAAAGATCACAATATCACTGTAGAAACCATTATCCTATTTCCTCAGATACAGTAGTTACAAGAATATGAGAAAAGAACTTCTTGAGAAGAGACTAAAATGATGAATCTCTTAGGTCCCTAAAGAAGAAGTATTGGTTGAGTGTCCCATTTCTTTTAGATTGTCTCCAGTGTTTCTAAGCTTTTATGTCTATGATGGGAGAAAGGATTCCTTCTCAGCTGGGGTGCCAGACCTCCAGTACTTTAATGATTCTTTAGAGCTTGCCTTCAGTGCTGTGGTATGTCAGTTACTACAAAGGGCCAGAGCAATCACGGCCCCTTCTACCACAGAAGAATTCTGTTCCACTGAAACCTATTGATCTGACTTCTGAGGGCTCAGAAGTTTACCTGAGCTGCCTTTAAATGAACAACAATCAATCACCGTCTAACTGGGCAGCTTCTGTTTGCTTTCTGTTCTCGGGAAAAACTTCCATTTTGACAACCTAGCGCACTATTAATTTTTTCTTTATTGCTTAGCTCTGTCTCCGCTATAGGTATCTAGGAATTATGTTAAATATTTTTTATTCTATTATTTTTTCAATCTCTGAACTGATTTTCCTGAGAAAGAATATGGTTATATTTCTGTAGTGTGTTGTAATCATGGTAAAAAGGCAAAAAGTCAAGGCCATTTACCATACAAGGTTATACTAACCTGGTATTTTTCTCCCCTAACAACTTTAATACTGAGAATCTAATTTAGGCAGTAGAGAAACTGTAGAAGTACTATTTTAATAATACACGACTAAGACAGAGCTGTAAGAGCCAGAGTTAATAATTTAACAATGCTCCATCAACTCATCTTAAAGTGATTTTACTAGTCTTATTGAGTAAACTGTATCTAATAAAGTCTTTGAAATGTGTGCAAAATGTGAGCAGAGCTAGCTTCTTCAAACATGGGTTCATCTTATCATGTATACACAAGGTTTTCCCTTTTCCTTTCTCAAATCTGTTGCTATGGCAACACATTTATAGTCTATAGAACTTTTGTGTTGTCCTAATGTTAAAGACTAGCAGGTCTAGTCTGCTGCTGGATGAAAGACAGTAAGTGAAACTGTACTTAACGCAAGAAGCACTGTAAATAAAATCTTTGTTGCGGTGGAGTTTTGAGATCTACATCTGTCCTTGACAAGAACAAACTGCCAGCTTCTTTTCATTAAATTAAAGCCAACATAAGAAGCAAACAAAATGTTGCTGTAAACAACATTTATATCATCCAAGTATCCCAAAAAGTGCTTTAATATTGTAAGCAATTTGCACAATGTATACCCAACAGTGTAAACTATTAAGTCAGAAATTCAATCATTCATTTACACTTTGTACTATTTGGACCCTCCTGACCCATTCTTGGTTCAAAGGAGGTTTAAACACGACACCAGGAATCACAGTGAGTGTCCTGGGCAGGACACCAGTTTATCAAAGGACACAACAGGGGTACTTTGAAGACAATGTTTGTCCTGATATTGCATGTCTGTACAAAGAAAAAGAAGCGCTTAGGAGAAACCCAAATAATGAATATTCACTAACTTCTAATCTAATGTTTCACAACAGTAACAACATTTACACTGTTCACTAGGCATACTGCAAACAACCATTTTGAATGTGCTTACAAAACTGTTTATGTAGAACAATATCATTTAATACAGCTAAGATCAAGACTAAACAGTGCATAAAGAAATTTTCTTTGTCTCTCGCTCTCTCTTTCTGTCTCTCTCTCTCTCTCTCTCTCTACATACACATACACACACACACACACACACACACACACACACACACACTATATTGCCAAAAGTATTGGGACACCTGTCCAAATAATCGGATTCAGGTGTTCCAATCACCTCAATGGACACAGGTATATAAAATCGAACACCTAGGCATGCAGACTGCTTCTACAAACATTTGTGAAAGAATGGGTCGCTCTCAGGAGCTCAGTGAATTCAAG
>JABJVR010049430.1:0-21963 GCA_025773905.1 Chitala chitala | reverse complement strand
GATCAGTTTAACTTGATTCAATGATGTGCTTGTCTTCAGGTGGAGGAGTTTTTCCACAAAATGTCCTTCCAGTTTAAATACCCTGGTAATGAGAACATAGTCCACAACCAGAACTCTGACAACCAGGACCTAGATGAAGATCTGGAGCAGGTGGACGAATCCTTTAGCGGGTTGCACAGCAAGGTCCATGCTCTCTATAATAAGGCTGTGGAACTGGTCTCTAAAATGCACAAGGAGTTTGACCGCTCTTTCCAGGCTGCCTTTGCCTCCAATGTTACCCCCAGCCACCCCTCTCCAGACCAGGCTGTCCTGGATCCAGGTTTCTTCCAGGGTATCAGGCTAGATGACGTGCTGGATTCGTTTTATGACTTTGGCAAGAGCGTGATCAAGGAGTTCAGTTCTGTGATCACTGATGTTTTTGATAATACTCAGGAACCAGATGAAGAGATCTCAGAGAAGCATGAAGGTAGGGTTCTTTAATCAAGGAATTTTCAAGAAATAAACCATAGAGACAAAACAAAATAAACAATTATATCAAACAAAGAGTGTTTAAATTCAACATGACAAGTTGGAAAAAACGTTTTTTTTTTTCTCTTCAAAATGAGAGGCGCCAGTCTATTACATCATAGTAACCTTGACAATGTATGACTTTCATAAAAAAAAAAAAAAAGTTTATACCATTGTTCTTCCATTGTGGGTAAGTGAACTCCTATGTGTACCATAAATATGGGGGCAGTATATGCAAGGGTGCATCTAACATGGCAAATGTTTCATAGTGACTATTACACACTTTTAGGGATTCAAAACTGGCATGATCCCCCCACCCACCCACACACACCCCACCATTTTCAATTAATCACCTTGCTCCATAAGCTTTGATAGTACAGTGTATCTGATAACCTGCCAGCGGTCTCAAGGGATACCTTATCCAAAAAAAAAAGAAAGAGAAATACTGGTTTACGTAAACACGAAAGTATAGTTACGATACATTTCCTTCACCAGGTATAAAAGTGTTTCCTCTCTGGGTTCCACCTCAGAGCAGGCAGCTCTGCAGGGATCTGCGTAGAGAGACGTCTGAGTGCTGGCAGCTGCAGGGCCAGTGTGAATCCTGCCAAGGGGCACTGTCTCATGGTATTACCAATGCCTACAGAAGTACAGATTATCTCAAGCAGCAGCATCCCGTCCTGTTTACAGAAATGTCTGTGTGAACAGTTTTAATACCCTAAAAGGACTGAAAACACTTTTCTTAATTGTCTGCTATTATATAATATCTTGTACTGATGACATTTATTACTCATAGATACCAGGTGTTTAATACTTTCACCATTAAAGATCTACAATAGCTACATAAATTATATCAGAATTTGCTTAAAAGTGATAGTGTGTTAATTGTCATTTAAAATCTGATTAAATGTATTAAATATTTAAAGTGTAGGTAATTACATTTTTGTGCATATTCAAGAAAAAAAGCGCAGTGTTGTCCTCTTGTGGTGTGTTACTGCAGATTGCCCTCGTGTGAGAGAACTGTACACGGAGTTTAACGACGTTCTCCAGAATCTTAATGTGTCCCGCCAGCAATATAAAGAAATCCTGCAAATTGTGCAGCGCCACACAGACGACACCATCACTTGGCTGATTGACATGGCTCGGAGATTTGGCTGGGTGGCTGAGCTCACCAATAGGACCATGGATATAGATGCCATCTTCAGTATTACTGCTGTATGAGGCGGGGGGGCCCCCCCCCCCGCCGCCACCACCCCCCCCACACCCACCCCCACACCCCCCCACACACACACACTCTACCTCCCTGCTCCGCACTGACACACACACCCACACAAACATTATGTAACGCCCTGCTCTGTCTGTAAAGACACACACACACACACACCACCACCACCACCACCTATTGTTTTCCCATCCTATTAAACTGGTATTACATTGAATGTTCCTATCAGTGGTCACCCCTTAGCTGTCAGGCTAAATATTAATTACTGGAAGCTTATAGGCATGTAATAATTTCAAGATCTGAAAAACAAGGATCACTGTAACCTGAGCTGTTTAGAAGAGAAGACACAGGAAGTACAAGGAAGGAAACTTCCTTTTACATGCAAGCTCTGTTATGGTCTCTAAGAAATGGTGATCTGTTTTAGTCACAGAGAACCCCAACCCTTCACATTCCTTAGATCACTCTAATTGCTAAAATGTTGAGTACACTGGACACCATTATTTAGCGTAATGATACAAGTGATTATGTAATTAAGAGCTTTACTGTAACAGGTGACCACAGCACTATTTGGAGGCAATACCATCTGCAATCCACACAGGCAGGAATGTTCAGAGGTTTGATGGGAATGTTACACTAACAGTTTAATAAGATATGATCACCAGCACAATCTTCAGTGAGCCACAGGGCTGGACCACATGATGTCATTAATATGTCCCTGCACTGCTGCCCCCTGCTGGTGAACATGTTTTGTTTTAATGAGGTATGTCTTTAAATCCTCAGGTGGAACCACACAAGGAGGAGGGAGATGACAGTGCTACCCTGGACACTACAGTGGAGCTAAGCGTCCTGAACTCCCCCATGTTCACCCTCCATGTCCCAGCAGAGCTGGAGGTTGAGGACCCCGCATTCATGCAGTATGTGGCTCGGGAGGCCCTGGGCAAATACAAACAGATGGTGAGGTGAGCTGGGCTGTTCTGGTACCTTTTGCTGAGACAGACAATTAGTTAAATGTAAACACTCTTAACCTCTGCTGTGCTGCCTTGAGGGATTTAGCTAGTCCCATGACAAAGAAAGAGTGTTTGATATGTCATTACATATACTATAAACAGCGTCCCATGGAATGACACAGCTAATAGCACTATATAGCACTCATGTGCAGCACTCAAAACACCCAAAAAGGGATAGATCCGGTACCTAAACAATTTTAAAACTTTTAGTGAATCAAAATTTGTTAGAATACCATACCTTAAAAACAGCTTTTGAAAATGTTGGAAAAGTCTTATATATAAATAAATAATTATTATTTTATTTATTATTAATAATAATAATTATTATTATACTAACATACTACAGAAAAAGCATAGTTATGCAATTTTGTCTCAGCCTTTTTCCCCTTTCTTTTTGCAGGAATCCTATTGACTGAGAAAATAATTGCTGGAAAAGATGAATCGCGTGATTTCCATAATGACAATTTCAACTACGGTAGTTACGTTCAACGTGTTAACCAATCTTAAGAAATGAACACACGAGCATGTAGTTTTCGTGGACAGCCTTGTGAACCAGAGCTTTAAGTGAAGAAATGAAAATGTACCACGTTGTGTTCAGCTGGCTGTCATTTTCAGTTATCGGCGTTGGACCAGGCTGCACACACTTTGCTGGCTTCTAGTTTTATGTAATATCAGTACCCTGTAAAACGTCAATAAATGGTTAAGTTCTAAAACAGGACGGACATCTTTCACTTTTTGAATTTATACCGGGAATTAAATCTTAAATTTAACTATAGTTTACGTTATTCGCGTGATTATACCTTTGAATTAAAGTACATTAGAGTAGTTTATTTAGGACTAATTAAACTCCGCGTTAATGACTATATGAATCTGATATTTAAAATTTCACTATACCTAACTCAAATGAGGAGAAAAAAAAAAACTGAAACAAAAAAACATAGATTGTTCACGTATGTGACCACAAAAGTAAGGAAACGCTTGTATATGCGTGGCGTGACGTGACGTGACGTGACGCGACGCCTCCGAAAAAACCCGGGACATTTTAAACACACCCCTCATCAAATACGCTGCAGTACTTGGAAGTTGAATTTTAGGCAGTTGCATTTCTTAGTTTAAAAAAATAATTTCATAAAAATAGAAAAAACCAACGATAATAATTTTGCCATGCCTGCCACATCTGAGATGAGCAGCGCTGCAGCGCGCGGCGGTACGGAGAGCTCCGCAGGGAGTGAGACGCGGGCAGCGCGCGGCGGTACGGAGAGCTCCGCAGGGAGTGAGACGCGGGCAGCGCGCGGCGGTACGGAGAGCTCCGCAGGGAGTGAGACGCGGGCAGCGCGCTACTCCCTCTCCCATGATGAGCGCGGCTATTTGAGTCAAATCCAGTACATTTTGCAACACGGATCCAGAAGAGGAGACAGGACAGGAACCGGTGTCATCTCAGTTTTTGGGTACCAGGCCAGGTACAACCTTAGAGGTAAGTCTGTCGCTTATATTAATCTTCTGGAGTTGGCACGCTAGTTCCGTAGAGCCCACGCAGCCTCCCATAGCTGGTGAGCCATGCAGAAAGATCAACACGACTTGAATGACTTTGTTCTAAGGTGAAAAATTGCGAATTAAACTCGTTGTATCTGTAGACCAGTTCCCCCTTTTGACGACCAAGAGGGTGTTCTGGAAAGGCATTCTGGAGGAGCTCTTGTGGTTTATTAAAGTAAGAACCGTGAAAACGACTAAAATTTTCAACTTAGTTAATTGACAGAAAATACTGTGTAGTGAAGAACGTAAAGGTTAATTTATGAATTTTATTTTTGATTGTTGCAACAGTGTATGTATCTAAAATTTCTAGGCTTTTTGTACTCAAATATGTGGAAAATTCGCGATAACACGAGGAAATGACATGCTATCGTCCTACCTATTGTGCACAGGGTTCAACAAATGCCAAGGAACTGTCAGCAAAGGGCGTAAAGATATGGGACGCAAATGGGTCGCGGGAGTTTTTGGACAAAGGAGGCTTCATGTACAGAGAAGAGGGGGACTTGGGGCCAGTTTACGGTTTCCAGTGGCGACACTTCGGCGCTGAATACAAGGACATGCACACGGGTAAACTCGGCCTGACCTACCTGAACTTTCTTTCTGTGTCATCTCAAGTTTTGTTGATTTAATAGTTTTGCTGTAAAGGTAAGCATAACTAATAAATGTTTAGGTCAGTGCACAGTGCTCCTAAATCCAGAGGCCAAAAAAAGTTATCAAAATATTTGTATTGCATTGTTGTATTTAATTGGTATAATGGTAATCTTTTTTTTGACGTTTTCTAATTAATTGTCTTTGTATTTACTTAATATAAATGTGTTTGTATTATTCTTTTTCCTGTTTGTGTTTCTTATTGTCTTTTCAATGCGCACTCTGCTGTCTGCTGACAGATTACACAGGACAGGGAGTAGATCAGCTGCAGAAGGTCATAGACACCATTAGGTCCAACCCAGAGGATCGCAGGATCATCATGTGTGCCTGGAACCCCAGAGGTACCTATTCAGAGTCCTGGCTCAAGTCTTGTCAATCTCTTAAACTGCCAGCTCACTCGCTGTAGTCAAGCAGAGGCTCAGGAAGTGGTTATGAATCTATGCCCTGAGTGGGCACATTTACTATGTCATTTTTTGGATTGCACCTATTCAGGCCCACCTCACTGAGGAACCCTTTGTGATACTGTACATTATATAGCACAACACCCTTTTCATTAAAGCACCTGTCAAACATGAGGTGGATATATCTGCAATGAGCTTGTGGATTGTTGTGATGACCTTGCCCTGTGATTGGCCAGACCTGCCTCAGATGGCCCTGCCCCCCTGCCATGCCCTGTGCCAGTTTTACGTTTGCAACGGGGAGCTGTCCTGCCAGCTGTACCAGCGGTCTGGGGACATGGGCCTGGGTGTACCCTTTAACATTGCCAGCTATTCCCTGCTCACCTACATGATTGCTCACATCACAGGACTGAAGGTAGGTGCACTACCACCACTGCAAAATAATGTTCTGGTGTTAGTTACATTCCAGATGAACTGGGTTTATTTTGTCACAAGTCATGTCCTCCATTACATGTAGCCAGTGACTGAGGACAGAATTCTTTTTAGTCATTGAAGGATGTGTATACATACTGAACATGTAATCTGTTCAGCAAGGTCTATATTAATAAATGTTGTGGGACCATAGTGTAGAGGTTGTTTTATGTGTTGAAACTGTCCCAAATGTGTGACACAAAGTAGCCCTTAGTCTGGTTGAAATGAACAGTCCTCCTCTCTCTCTCACATTGCTCTTCTAGCCTGGCGACTTTGTGCACACGCTGGGAGACGCCCACATTTATGTCAATCACATTGAGCCTTTGAAAGTGCAGGTAGGCAGCTGAACACGAGGTGGGGTTGACAAAGTCCCGCTGCAGCCTCTACAATGGTTTGGTAATCTTCCCCGGCATGCCTCATAGAACACTGAGTGTGCTGAGCTGGACATTTTACTGGATCAATTCAGATTAAACTGCAATCTTAAATGGGGCTGGCCTCACACTTCACATCCAGCAGCTCAGGTTCTTGTTCTTCCTGCTGGCTGTACTGTACACCATTAATGTGGCTGTTTCATTTCCTAGCTGGAGAGAGAGCCCCGCCCCTTCCCCAAGCTGAAGATCCTGCGCACGGTGGAGAACATAAATAACTTCTGTGCAGAAGACTTTGAAATCTGCAACTATAGCCCTCATCCTGCCATTAAAATGGAAATGGCTGTTTGACAATCCTATCTTCATCTGTACTTCAAATGAGCTGCAGCAATTGTGATTTTAGAACAAGTGCATAACTGTAAATAAAGACTTGCTAAATAAACTTTTTTTTGTGTATGTTACAGGGTCTGTGTCATTTGCAGTGTAGCTCATATCCAATTGGATTTCTCTCTCCCCCCTCAAAACCAAAATGGGACGTTTGGATATTTTTTTGTCTTGATCTTTAGTTAGAAATCTTGTAAACAAATCTTCACAAACTACAACTTCAGTTTCTTTAAAATTAACACCTAAGAATTATTTTAAGAGTGGAGGATTACATAAAACTGATTTAAAGGCTTGTGTCAGTGGGGTATGACAGCAACAGGTGTTTTACTTTTGAACTTATTTCAGACTGCATGGCTGGTCCCTCAGCAGTTCTGAAGGGCTTGCCACACCTCCCCCTGAGGGTACTGGTACCTTCTCACTGACTCCTCTTCCATTTCTGAGGAGTACCCTGGATCCTGTTGGGTTACAGAACGTGTGTCTGTCTAAAGCACCATTCACAACTATATTATGTATACATTTAAGTTAACATACTATAAACACAACACACAGTGGACATGCAATGTATTTTGTTGAACGACACTACAAGGCTTTCTTGAGGATTTTTAAATGTAAAAAGTGACTACTTCACTACACATTTTACCCTTTTACTGCTTGGACATTTTTTCAGAAGTGAAGTTAGCAGAGTGGGTATCAGTGTGATGAGGGCCAACATTTTGAGCCAATGCACGCATGCTCACCTTGGGTGGCATATAGCAGGCATCACGGATCATAACGGGGCTTCTGAAGTGCTCATGAAGGTGATCCACGTACTCGCACATCCTGCAGAGGAAGCAACGATCAAGCTGGTGACCCAGCTCCAAGCCAGAGGGGGCGTTTCGGAGACATTGCTTTACAGCGTGTGGTATTCAAGGCGAGTCTAAATAATGTGCACCACAAGGGTGCAGTATGTGAATCTGCATTTCTGGCAGGTAACAGGCCACCATTCTGCTGGAGCACACATGTGGTGTGGCACTGAAGCCTACTGGAGACTGGCAGCAAATTGAGCAGAGGACAAGATTCTGTAATGTAAAGGTGGAGGCAGAGTGAACACACCGGTTGTGGAGGCTGGCAGACACGGAGATGTAGTCGAATAGGATGAGGTGCTGCACCAGCTCACAGAGTCCTACGCCTCCGGCGTGGGGGCACACGGGCACTGCCAATGCAAAGGTTCACCAGTGTTGACAGCAGCATTGTTCAGTGGATAATACAACTTCCAGCTCTGTATCATTATTCTTTGCAATGCTTGTATTCTACATCCTTAACCCTTTATGTTGGCTGTAACATTAAAATGGCTGCAATAACTGCGGGTCTTATCTTGCCTTTCAATTAGCAAACTGATATTCATCTTAAAGACGTGGAAAGTTACACACACACACACACACAATATTGCCAAAAGTATTGGGACACCACTCCAAATCATTAGATTTAGGTGTTCCAATCACCTCCATGGCCACAGGTGTATAAAATCAAGCACCTAGGCATGCAGACTGCTTCTACAAACATTGAAAGAATGGGTCGCTCTCAGGAGCTCAGAGAATCCAAGTGGTACCATGATAGGTTGGTACCTGTGCAATAAGTCCATCCATGAAATTTCCTCACTACTAATACAACCTTTAAAAGTAGGAGATTAAGTTTAGGGTGCATGCGACTATCATTCAGAGAATCCATCCATATCAGCAAAGGTATTTATTTGCTACAGAACAGCAGTTACTAAATAAAAAAATAAATAATAATAATAATAATAATAATAAATTAAAAATAAATAAAAAATACATGCATATAAACATTGAAGTCAGCACATACAACAAAAAATGACTTGGGAACATAACGGTACAAAAAAAAAAAAGCTAACATTATATAATGACATGTCATCACTTATTATAATTTATGACTGGTGATAATCAACAGCCATACAAGCCATGTTCACGTTCAGAGCCATGTATTCAGTAGCATATGCTTTCATTAATAAAACACCCTTTTTTTAAACTGTGAACACACAAACTTTGCTTCATAAGTTATGTCTATTTTAATCAAGCTTCCTGATTCTCTAAAGGGTTCGGAGAAGACTGAAACGAGTACAGAAGCTCATCAGAGTAGAGCTTCGACGGCTCACCCTGGAACTTGCAGGCCATGAGCAGAACAGCTAGGTTCTCATTGACGCTTCCCAGCCGGCAGCTGTCGATCTGGACAAACTGCACCGCGGATGCCTGCAGGAGCTGTTTGAACATCACGCGGTTGTGGCACTGCGAGGGTCAGACATGCCAGTGAAGGGGATGAGAATACGAGGTGAGAACGAAACACTGAAACCGTACACCCACCCAGCTACCGAACACGTTCCATTCTATTCATATACAGAATCATGTTTTTAGTAGTTACATTTTAGTAAACAGCAGCTACAAGGAGTTGGTGTTCTACCCATGATTTTAATGACATAAAAAAAAATAAATGTAATTATTTTTAAATACCACATATGATAAGTGATCTCATAGATGAGTGCAGTATTTGGGGCTAAACTAGTTAAATTTCATATGACTCATGTATAAAGCAAGGCCAAATATTAATTTTGGCCAAGCAAATATGGTAACTCATCACATTTACTGAGAGAAAAAAAAAAATTATATAAATAAATAAATAAATAAATACACACACACACACACACACACACACACACACACACACACACACACACACACGAATATATGGTAATAACGCAGGAACCCAAAATTAAAGCAGTAATGTAACTAGGCTGTGTCATACACTACATTCTAATACCATTATTATCTGACTGAATTATACATTCCTAAACACTAGCTGAAGCACTTAAGTATCTCACTTAAGATTACAACTACAATTTTCTCCCAGGATGTGAACTGAGAAAGTCTCTGTTACAAGTTGCACCTGCTTGGCACATGGCCCATCATGTCACATGACTTACCTGCTCACCAGTGGCCACTCCAATTCCAAGAGGAGCCAAGGCCTACAAAAAAAAAAAAAAAAACAACAACCAGGCAGCATTCCTTTTCCTGCATGCGCATTCCCATTCAGTAATATGAAAGTAACACTGGGGCTATGCCACGTGGGAAAAGACAAAGATGTTTTACACAGGAGGATACGATTAACGACCCATTAAAATGGTTTTATAAAATCCCAAACATGAACATAGAGCATGACATTACTGCCATACACTGACATATTGCTTCTAAAACAACCTTATATAAAATGTTGAACTGTAATCACTATGGACAGCAGTTGGTAATATACAGTGTGATGTGCTGCGGCAAAGGCTGCAGCCAGACACAATACACATGCATGCTTTAAACACTGAAGCCCTTCCCTTAGTCCTTCCCTGCTTCTCCTCACGTTGCCCCTGCGCTGAGATGTACCTTTGAGATAGTGGCATGTCCGAGGATGTCATCAGGGGAGGTGGGCTCTTCGATCCACAGGGGCTTGAACTCTGCCAGGCTGGTCACCCAGGTTATGGCTTCATTTACGTCCCACCTCTGGTTGGCATCGATCATCTGGAAGAAGCAGGACGGTTGTGGAAATATCCCATAAGGAAGGGCCACCAGCGTTTCTAACAAAATACCTCATGTTTACCAACACACACATTCATTCATATCACTCAAAGATACAAAAGAAGTTCTGTTGTACTAATATCTGAACCTGCTATTTTTAAATTTCACTAACCAGAACTGGATTCTCTCCATTACTGTAAATGTAAGCCAGTAAAGTCATCGGTGTGACAGTCATCAATGTGAGTCCTTTGAATATTTGGATATGAGTACAGGCCACCTTTCGGTATAATCACAACACAAACATGTACCAGGGTGTTGTCTGGGCCAATCATGTCTCTGATGAGCCTGCAGCGGCGAACGTCATCCTCACGGTTTGCCCCAACCTTGACCTTGAATCTAGAGGAAACCAAGGCAAACGTTTCACTACATGGTGACAGGACACACATTTACATGCTATTTCAGCATTAAACAGTGTCCCGACTGGAATGTTTAGTCTCCAAAACATCAAGATATTTAAACTAAAGGGAGAGAGATGAGGCATGAAGCTGCCATTGTGCCAAATTACAACGTGATCTTAATTAAAAAAACCTCCACCTAGGTGCAATTTCATTTATTTATTTGGTAGTCTTTCCTATCCAGAGAGACTTACAGAACCTTAAGGGTAAAAATAAATGAAATACTGTAATTGTCTTTAGCACTGAAGCACTAAGGATAATTACTTCTCCAATGCACATCATTAAGAAAGTCAGTATTTAGCAGTTTAGCATTTTTGCATTGAGACTGCAGAAACACTCTTCATACACACATCCTTTTTAGCACAGTGATGCTGCACTGCAGTAAAGAGCTGGTAGGTTAGCTGTTTAGCAATTAGCAGCTAACTGTAGTCATTACCATTTTCCTGAAATATATGAATGTGGGCCTTATATATTACAATCTGTATTTTCTCCTTTGAAAATAATGAAAATTTAGGTGAGTAAGAAAAGGTGAAAATTCATTCAGATTCATTCATAAATGAAAATACAATGATTAAAATTTTATACTAAAATTATCTGTAAAGGCAGAAACCAACACACAGAAAGAAATCTCAGTATCTCACTTATCATTTTCAACTGAAGCACACAAACATACTGTGCATCACCACATGGATACATGTCTGCATTTAAACTGCATGCAATCCCACTTCCTTCTCTAACAGGATGTGAAGCCTGTCTGTCAGCAGGGTAGGATTAAATCCCTCACCTGGTCCATTTACATTTCAGGGCCTCATTGCAGAGCTGTGGGACCAAAGACCAGAGAAGAGTGACCTCACCGCCATCCAGCTGAGGCACACGCACGCACCCGCGCACAAACCCACACCTGGCTATAACCATGGTCATCATACTGTCACCACCAGAGCAAAGTCAGGTCTGGTTTTACGGAGCAATAATCCCAAACATGACTAAGGTCATTAAACTACATCTGTGAGAATCAAGAGTCTTTGAATACATCAAAGGAGGCTGTTTTTATGTGAAACCACTCTGTGATGGCTCTGTGTATCCAGCACAATTATTTTTCCTGAATATGACATATCACAGAGAGCTTTATCCACTGGCTTTTTGTTGTGTCACTATAAATAATTTGTTACAGCACAGCTGTTATGACAGTAACAGCTGCAAACCAACAGCTAATTTATGACAAGCTTTGCTGGTAGGATTATGGGAGTGAAGATAAACCAGTTTAGCTAGATTTGGCTCATTTCTTAATCAGATTTCAAAATGAATTAGGGACCTCTTAAACAGGCTACAGGCTACTCCACATCAACCTAGCTCAGCAGCAGCAGAGAACAGAGCAACAGCAACCTGCTTGAGCTGCTTGTCTGGGTAACCGATCCAGGCGCAGGAGGTGGTATAGGCAGGGTAGCCTTCTCTCAGCATCTCTTCCTCTGAAGTTCAGAGACAGACATCATATACAAGATTGATCCCAATGACTGGCTGATCGAGCATGTGTACAGACATTTATTTTTACTTCACCTTTGTCTTTACAACACGCACACACACACACACACAAAATTGCCAAAAGTATTGGGACACCCCTCCAAATCATTGGATTTAGGTGTTCCAATCACCTCCATGGCCATAGGTGTATAAAATCAAGCATTTGATTATGGTGTGGGGTTGTTTTTCAGGGGTTGGGCTTGGCCCCTTAGTTCCAGTGAAGGGAACTCTTAAAGTGTCAGCATACCAAGACATTTTGGACAATTTTATGCTCCCAACTTTGTGGGAACAGTTTGGGGATGGCCCTTTCCAACATGACTGCGCACCAGTGCACTAATCAAGGTCCATAAACACATGGATTAACGAGTTTGGGGTGCCTGCAGTCCTGACCTCAACCCGATAGAACACCTTTGGGATGAATTAGAGCAGAGACTGTGAGCCAGGCCTTCTTGTCCAACATCAGTGCTTGACCTCACAGATGCGCTTCTGGAAGAATAGTCAAACATTCCCATAGACACACTCCTAAACCTTGTGGACAGCCTTCCCAGAAGAATCGAAGCTGTTATAGCTGCAAAGGGTGGGCCAACTCAATATTGAACCCTACGGACTAAGACTGAGATGTCATTAAAGTTCATGTGTGTGTAAAGGCAGGCGTCCCAATACTTTTGGCAATATATATATATATATATATATATATATATATATATAGAGAGAGAGATATCTGTCTTAATGACTTAATGATGTGCTGTACAAAAATGCTTTTACTTACAGTAAAAAATACAATAAACACCATCATCTTCATATAAAAGGTTTATGATGCAAGATTTGTTTTTTGCTCTCTCTCCATATATACATATATATATGGAGAGAGAGCAAATATATACATACATACACATATATATATATAGTAGTATATAAGTCCCCAAGTGCTGGGACATGCCTATTAATGCTGAAACGTGATACCATGCATTCCTGCATGTTTACATACCTCTCTGTCCTTTCCCTTCTTGAGCTTTCATCAGGATATCTAAAAGATAAACGGAATTCCCAGGAACACATGTAGAGAAGAGATGGATGTTTGATCAGCCACGACTGCAGTGTTACGAACTACCTCAGTGCATTATATAAACATAGAGAAAAGATAAACATGACGGGGGAAAAAAAGAAGCAGGACTCAGGAAAGCACAACACCCACCCAAAGCCTCCTGCTCAGTGAGGGCGTCTGTGATGTATCTGAAGTCAATACAGGATACCAGCTTCTTTGGGTCCTGCGGGAAGTGTGGGAAGTGTGGTCAGCACTGTCAGTACAGCTAACACTTCACTGGGATTCAGTTTCTGCAACTGTCTAGCAACCCATGGGAGTATAAAATGCATGACGCACCCAACTAAACAGGACAATAAAGAAAAAAAAGACACTGCTGAAAAATCCAGCACCTGATTTATTAATACCAAACTCAAGATGGCACAAATTTGCAAGAGTCTGCTGGGCTCTAGTATGGGGAAATCAAAATGGGCACATATGAAGTCAGAAGTGACGTACATGCAATTCCCAGCTTTGTTAAAAGCGTGTCCTTACCATGTCTACAAGCAGCTTCCAAAGTGGCTGGGGGGGGGGGGGGACAGAAAAGACAGCTAGTTAAGAAAATGTAAGGATCTTAAAAATGGCATTTTGTGTTCTTAAAAATGTTATGTACCAAGTAGAAAAAGTAACCTGTCAAGCCATTTGTTAATTTGGGGTTAAAACCCACAAATGTATAGGAGCCATCTGACATGTTTGAAGTTTGATGATAAGGTAGGTCCGAAAGTCCAAGTAACATAAGAGGCTTCCTGGAATCTGGACTATACTGGACAGGTGAGGACACCTGACTGGCAACAAATTTATCATTTTTTCCATGTTTTTTTGTGCTTTAGACTTTATCTACTTCACTATGCAAACATAGTAAATAAATATGTGTACATACAAATTATATATATATATATATATATATATATATTTTTTTTTTGTTAAATGGTATAGTGTTTAATACCATTAACCAGTGTTGTATAAAGTACCAGAAAGCCACACTTAAGAGTTCAGACATATTACTATAAAGTAAAAGTGGACAGAATGTGATTATATATTTAAGTAAAAAAATTTGGTTAAAAGAAATTATATGTAGATATAAAGATATGAATAGATAAAGTTGTTTTAGTGTTGTTCTGGCTGCCAAATAATTTAAGTAATGTAATCATATAATTAACTGAGTAAATTAAAAGTTTAGGTAAAGGGCTAGATAATAAGCGATGGCTTCGACTACACCCTTTTTCAGTTTGATTGGTTTCTTTTGTTGTTGATGTATGTATTTCATTCGAGCTTCTCAAACTGAAATAAAGAAACATACCAACTAAAAACTCAAGTACTGATACTCCCCAAAAGACTTAAGTACTGTAACGAAGTACTATTACTTTGGTACATTACACCACTATCAATAACACTAGACTTCATAATATAGGCAAATTAATATGGGACATAAAAAGCGTAACTCAATCAGTACAGTGTCACAAGCAGCCTTAGGTCAGAAAGGTAGCAAAGTATAACACACTTCATGTTGCTTATTTCAATAATGCAGTCTTTTTATTGTAGCACTGTATTGATTACAGTGTATAGATTCACAAATAACTGGTTTCAATGACACATACTCCAATTCCTGACTGATAATGTACACAGAGAAAGAACTAAATGGTTCTGTGGATTTTCATGAGAGTGACTTTGAGTCATAGGATTATTTGAATTATCCCTGTCATCTCCATACTTTGTACTGTTTCACCCAGTTAGAACACTACATAAACACAACATTCAGCCTGAGTCACTCCTAATTTATGCACTTTTCTACAAAGTATGAATTGGATTTAAAACCAGCATTGATTTTATGTACTCCAAGCTCATTTTATAACTTCACTATTTTAACATTATGGGTTTTCATGACTTAAGACAATCTTGTTGGTGTCTAGTTCCAGTTACTGTAACATGCTTGCACTGAAATAATCTGTAAAGTGTACCTGTAAACCAGCCTATTTCTGGAGAAGGACACGTGCAGCCAAAGTCTGAAAGTTCAAGTTCTGGAGCTGCAAACTCGTGTTTCCTTTTAACACACATCCAACAGAACGTCTGCACCTTGAGTAAGAAGAATTTGGTAATGTTAGGTGGGTTTTGGTGTAACATACCTTTCCCTCCATCTTGGCCCAGAGGTCCCAGACAGCATTGAGGACAGCAGCAGCTGCCAAATGGATTACTCCTTTTTCAGGCCCAATCTGTTCACAGGCCAACATGGGTCACGCCAGGCTTCCTTTAGGATTTTAGCTACTTATACATACTATGCATAGCACCACATTCATGTTTTGTAACAACTACTAAAATACCAGGAACTTGTACAACTATTCCGCTGCTTCTCTTTGTAAAGCTGATCTTAATGAGTCCCTAACAGTATGAAAAGTAAACATCTGTCTAGAAGATGATGTTAGAATCTGTACGAAACTATTAACTATAGTTAAGACCCGCACAAAAAGTAACAAAAACTACAACCTTAAATTATATCAACCTGTATGTATATATCTGTTTATATAGAGAGAGTGTGTGTGTATGTGTTTAAAACACTGGTTTATGTTTACTTACATTGTTGAATCTGGCTGAAATCTGGCACTCACCCATCTCATTTGTCCATCACTAGTAAGGAGTCTGTAGAAACCACGAAAATCGTCCAAAATTTCCTGAAGGGATTTTCCGACCACAAACGCCGACAGCACCTTCACAGCACACACAACTGCACAAAGTAATTGACTGCGATCCAGAGTGAAACGACTAACTCAATTCAGTGTTATTATAATAGATGCCTCTCATTAAACCTTAATGGCTTTAATGGGTTATTTATGTGTCTCACGTGTAAAATTAATATGTAACGATACAGGATATATATCTCATTCAAAGTTTAAAATATGCTTGTAAAACATCTTATCATATAGCGCTGAAAAGTCTTTTAATAAAACTTGGCTACTAACCCCAAATCATTTCCACCTACTGGAAAAAAATCCAAATGAATGTCATCCTGTTTCTCAAATTAAAAAAATACTGATTTTATTTACGTAGTAGGTGTATGAAGTATGTCTTATGTCCATCACAGTGGACAAAAACCCTGAAGGAGTTAAATTAAGTAATAAATTCTGCCGACATTAAAACAACCCGCGTACGATCTGTTATGTAACCTCGGATCTATACGACTCGTTACGAGTTAAATCTGATTAATGAGTAGGATGAACACACGATGGCGCTATGGCACGCTGACACGCCGTATACGTTTCGTTGTGAAACAAAGTGTTGACTAAACCGCACTGTGAATAGTGGACGTTGCGTATTACCACTAATCTTACCTATTTCAGTGCCTTTACCTAACGTAAACGTTAGGCCGTACCCCTTCAAGCCCACGTCTGTGTCGATGACAACATAAGCAGCAGAGTAGTCGGGATCTGTGTGCTAAGAGTGAATCAAATGATTATTAATATGATCTGTGCAAATCACAGCGAATCACGAAATCGGATCACATTGTAAATCACGACCGCAGCGACCTCCCTTCCAAACATACGCAGCGGGGACTCTAAAGATTTTAAAATAGGTGGTAAGCCTTTTCTAGGGTGTCTCCACCAAAAGTATTTTAAATGGTCCCAAAACTTTTATTTTTATGATTGGACCCCTATTACAGAAATACACATTAACAGCAAAACAATCCTTACATAACAGACACAGATTTTATAATACCGGCCTCTCACATATTACTCATATTCACAATGAAATAAATTCTGTACAGGACAGACAAGAAAAGCCACCATCGCCACAGCGGCCGAGGCAAACCTGACGTTTTGCAGCCCCATGTCATTTTCCTTATACACTTGCTGACAGAAGGGTAACCATCAGCATCTGTCAGCAGTCCATTCATACCTTTGTAGGTTTACACAGACCTAGCGATGCACCTGTTTGTATATATTATGATTAACTAATACAATATCCATATTTAAAATTAAACTAACCATCGCGTCCGACCCATGATGCTCCAGCGACGTGGGGAATCTAATATCGCAAACAGACAGTTTTACTATGTTCCCCTTTGCCATTTCTTTGACGTTTAATTATCTTCGTTTACGTCCAGCGGAACAACTTTGTAACAATGTTCAGTAAGTCGTAGGTGCTACCTCTATTCTCTCTGCGATTGGCTCGGCGGTCGTGTCACGTGACGTTAACACGTGCCTCTCGTGTGACCAAAAGCTGACGGACAACGTCACAGAACAGACGCAGTTATTGCAGCGATCCCCTTTTTGCTAGTCTGCGATTCCAGAATGGGACTGTAGATCCACCTCCTTCTCCGCAGATGAACTGCACAAGATCGTGTCTACTTGGAATCCGAAGAACTGTCAACACCATGAGGCACTGTATGGTGGTGGCGGGCAGACTGATACAAAGTATCGATACTTCGCTTACAGTGGGGTAAGAGCTGCTCGCGCTAGGACGTTTCACCTACATGCAGTATTCTTCTGCAAACTGCGACCCAGAGTGAGCACGGCCGTAGTGCACAACCGCTCAATCTGATCAGCGCTCGCCGAGCACAGTATAGCCCGTGTGTCAGGAAGAGCGGGGATAGAAAAAGTAGCATTATTTGTTTGTGCTTTACAACAACAGCCTCGAACACTGGTAATTTGTGTAACAAAAGGTGTCGCATGCTGGCAATACCATCAGCCAAAGCTCTGAGCAAAAGAGCTACTGTACACAAACAGACAATGCAGGTAAAGTTACCCAGACCTCAGTAAAAAAAAAAAAAAAAAAAAAAAAAAAAAAACACCCCAAAAAAAAAAAATTATTCTGAGAAGCAGACATTATCCAGGTAGCAGCCCAAACTGGACTATTTTTGTGGTTTTAAAAACGTAGAATTTAAATTTACCATTTTTAATTTTTTTTTTTTTGGTAAATTATTTTTTGTAACTAACATTGTATTGTTTCCAAAAGTCACGTAGCAGTTTTTTTAAATTAAGATTTTACATTGAAAAGCTCTAAAATTGACAATGATTCACCAGTAAATTAATACATTTCACATTCTGTAAATCAGCTGTGGTCTGAAACAGACCAGGACATGCGACCAATCCCTGTACTGTAATTGACATTGCCCACAAAAGTGTCAATATTGGATCTAAACTTAAATTTTGTCTATCACTCACTTTTATTGTAGCATCCATGTAGTATTCAACATTCAAGTACAACCAAAGTATGGATTACAAGTTAGCGTTTGTGACCAATCATTGTTTCCATGTTAATTTGCTAGCCTCCTACTGCCTATAATGCTCGTTTTAACCCCCCTGCCCCCTCCCCAAAAAAACCCTTATAAAAACATGTGTAGTGTGGACCATTTTCATTTTTCTGTTGACATATTTCATATAAACTGAATCAGCTCAGGGTGGTGTAAAAATTGCCTTTAAGATGTTGAAAATTAAATCTCTTGCACCCGACCATAAACAGAAAGATTAGAAACATTTTTACTCAGTACAACAAGGTAAAAGCATGAAATGTTTTATTTTTTCACTGTACATATTTGTCAGGTTAGTAACCGAATCATTACTTTGCAATAACCTTTAATTGATTCACATATTACCAGTCGTAGTTGTTTTGTGCCCTCTTCCTTTAAACGTTAAAAAAAAGAAAATAAAAGGTTTTCACAACTTTGTACAAAGCCCTTGTAAAGTCCCTACCATGGCTAAAAGTGAACAGGATGACTCGAGCATGTGACTTGCCTATTTTAATAGTAAAGTGAACATCCACAAAAACGCCTCAAAACGTCTCGTAGCATCAAGGTACCTGGTTTTTCGTGGGTTGTTCTTGCGCAAGCGCGCACTAATCATGTCACAGTATGTAGCATTTTATCAAAGATGGTCCCTCTCAGATTACAATACAAACACTTAACATAAAAACTGAGTATTACAACTTTAAATGTACTTTGTGGCACAGTTTTAGATCAACTTCCTCCCCTCATACACACAAAGTGTTCTGTTACTGCAGCACTTTGAGAAGTCACTAAAAGTTGTCAGTTTATTTTGCTGGCATTGGTAAGTACAGATAGATAAACCCACACCATCCTTGTGTAAAAAAACAAAAATAATAATGTTGGTTGTGAGCTGTAAATAAAAGCTCTGCTCCTTGCACTGAAATGATGAAGAACAGGTCAATAACCTACAAATCAAAGTCAGACAATTAAAAAAAATTTTTAAATGGTACTTTGGCTGGATTTGCCATTAAGGTGAAGCCCTTTGTTCCTACTGGTAATACAGACCCTTCCATCCTGCGGTTAGGCAGGTAGTACCAGGAACAGGGATGTCTGAACTGACTTGCCTTGAAATAGTGGGAAAAGATATCCTGAGGTCAGGAAGTGGCCACACTGATCCACAGCATGTTCAGCGGTGTTTGTGTCTGATTTTTGTTCAGTGTCACAGTGGTGTGACATTGGGAGAGGAAGAAAAAAAAAAAAAAAAAAAAAAAACACATTTGCACACTAATCAAATTTCCTTCTTAACTTTGCACTGATGTTCTCATATTAAGTACAGCTTCCGCTTCCCCCCCACACTTGTGACATACCGAAAAGCTGACGTTTCACCGTGAAAACTAAAAAAAAAAAAAATGTATAAAATGCTCCCTCGCACCTTTTTGGTGGGGCAAGTTCAGTATAATGAAAACATCCGATAGGGCAATAAGTTTGATACATTCACACAAAAATCAAATTAACAGTTAACATAGCAACACCCCTTTACCCGCACCTCCTACAGTTCCATAAGGGACAAATCTCTCTCAGCTCAACAGATTACATGTGCCCAGTGCAGTGTCACCCCTTACCCTTCTGCTCGATTCCACACAACACACCCTAACTACAAGATATTAGTTACTTAAATATCCGTGATTTTGTGATTCGCTGTGCTCCGTCACTTTGAACACTCGGTCCCAAACAAACAGCCGGTGTTCCTCACACAACCAATTCACAGTACAATGCAATACTTGTGATTCACCAAGACTGAAAGGTCAGACTAATACTTGGTCACTTAAAATGTACAGGTGAGTCAAATACACAAAAAATAAAAATACCAACAACTATACAACAAAGGAAATTGGTACCTGAAATTAACATTTGTGATGTGTCCAGGGTTAGTGTTTGAAATAAAATGACTGTGTTCTCATTTCAAATGAATTTTTTTTCAAAGTGGTTTTGTGCACCTGTCAAGCGAGTGAGCTTCCAGTTTGCCTTATAACATCCTACAATTCACTGTTTTTGCATGTTCATTTTCTCCAGCCAATGGCCTCCTATTGTTCATCTCCCAAAGCGCGCCTCCCTCAGGCAATGTTAAAAAAGGCGTGGCCCTACAGGTTATCTCCTGGCTGGTACTGTGGCTCCGTAGCGGTGAAGTAGTCCTCCAGGAAAGACTGGATGTACTCGAAAGTGGGCCGCTCGTCTGGGTCCTTCTTCCAGGTCTGCTTCATCATGTCGTGCAGGGACTCTGGACAGCCCTGGGGACAGGGCATCCGGTAGCCTCGCTCCACCTGCTCCAGCACCTCGCGGTTCACCATGCCTGTCAGGGAGAGGAGAGGACCAGGGGACACGTTACAGACCAAGGCTGCACTAAACATCTTACCAGTGGAATCAGAAGAGAACAAATACCATCTGACGATTATTTTAAATTGTTGCAATTTACTGAGGAAGTTCTCACAGCTTCTCTTTGAAGGAACCACAAGGTATTTTAAACACGTTGCTTCTGCAAATTCCACTATGACCAGGAACCATTCAAGTCTGCCAGAGAGTATGCAGGATAACTGCTGATGTGGACTTCAACATTTGCTGGCTGGTCTGGAGTTTCTCCACCCTCATCGTTAAATCCAGCACTTGAACTAACAGAATTTCAATAGGAGGTAATATATTAACGCAGATAACAGGACATTATGACAGAGCCACATGACCACTTTTAAACAACTTCATATATTCAGGACAACTAACCTTTGAAAACTAAGAACACAACTGACTAAAATGGCACGTGACAAGAATTTTAAACCAAAGAACAGCAAATCCAGCAAATCACAAAGGCAGTGTGTCAGGGTTAGGTGAGTTCAAAAATACAAGCCTTGCTAAAACAAACATGTTCAAGCCTCCTTGCTGTGACAGTCTCACAGAATCCTTTTGTTTTCCAGTTATAATTTCTGGGAAATGAGTGCATAGCATTTTGTTCAAAAGCACCTTCAACGTTTGTGGAGTTCAGCATTTTCCAAGCTGATCTCCAGAGAAGAAATTCCAAAAAAAAAAAAAAATTTGAGATGTACTGAACACCAAACGTGGCTATTTGTTCCACTGAAGCCATTATATTAACATTATACAAGGAAAAAAAAAAAAAAAAGCAACCGTCATCAAATAAGGAAAAGCAACATTGCACTTACTGTGCAATTCTTTAGCTAAAGTAATGGATGCTTGGCCTATGGATGCTTGGCAGGTGAAAACAATACCATCAAGGTAAAATACTGGCACTACTCTGGATGCTGTGACAAACTGGCCAGATTCTACATTCTTAAAATGCATTTCATCAAGATTCAATGGACATTGGTTAGATGTCGTTTAAGGCAAGCTGCTAGCACCCCAGCCAGGATACCTGTGTAATGTGTGCTGCTCACAGGCCTGCAGTTAAAAGGTACTCCATCAAAAATAGCAGGCAGCACATAATTGGCTGAACTGGAATGAATCCTGTGGGGCTGGGTGTGTGTGTGTGTGTGCGTTCATCTCTGGGGGGGGGGGGGCGGGGGGGCTTACTACCTCTCACTCTAATATATCTCCATCTTGTCCCACAGCCATTTTTACACATC
>JABJVR010049429.1:0-21964 GCA_025773905.1 Chitala chitala | reverse complement strand
AGTTTGAACTTCAGCAAGTCGTCTTCACCACATCTAGATGCCTAAATGCATTGAGTTGCTGCCATGTGATTGGCTGAATAGCAATTTGTGTTACCGAGCAATTGAACAGGTATACCTAATGAAGTGGCCGGTGAGTATATATATATATATATATATATATATATATATATATATTTATTTATATATATGTATATTTCAAACACCCTATGTGTATATATATATATATACATACATACATAGGGTGTTTGAAAATGATTCATTGGATTTGAAATGTATGTGTGAAATTTACAGAAACAGAGTGATTACTGACTTTTTAGTTTAAAGAAAGACTTTATTTGATGTTATTCTCCTGTAAGTGCTCTACGACTTCCTTTAGTGATACAAACAACATAAAGGCAGTAAGCTCATTTGAAATCCAATTAATCATTTTAATCATGTCTATATTGTCTTACACACACACACACACACACACACACATACACATAATGTGTATGTGTGTGTGTGTGTGTATGTGAGAGAGACACATGTCTTGTCTTAATTTAACCTTTCAGTAGCATGTGTATTGATCCTCCACGCAGGAGAATGTCTGTCCTGAGCTGGCATGCTGACATGTCTCTGTGGAGTTAAAGTAATTCATTCAGATTTTCTAAATTAACTATAGGGAATCCATGCAGCTCTGTGTTTATTCTGCAGAGCCACATGTTCTCACAATTGGATTAACTGTGAGAGTTTGCAGTGCTGAACACAGAGACTGTTTTGACGTGTGCACGCCACTATTTACGGCATGTTGTGGCTCAGGCAGTGAACTGGCAATCACATGAATCACTGCATGATCTTCGCAGAAAGCAGTTTGTTCTCCCTATCTGTATGCACAACCTCATGAGCTGTAGGTCAAAGCTCAGCTTGTAAGAAAGGTTGATATAATAGGAATGTGAGGCATCTGGATAGATGATCGAGGGGGTCATCCCTGCTCTGGGCTGCTTCAACTCAAGGCTGAAATGGTGTCTTCTGCTCTGACTTAGTGTGTAATAATGCTGGTATTTCAGATGAAGCTCCCTGAGTCCTGGACGATCCATGTAACAAGGCAGGGTAGTCTCAGATGTTCACGTCCTTCTGAAATCCCTCATCTTCCAGGTCTTGTTGGTGTACTGGCTTTTTGCCTACTTATGAGAATGAGAGTAAGTGGTGCTTGGTTTTCTTCAGCAGGGCACTTGTGTGTCTGCCACGGTCTCTGGCTGGCACCTGCCAGGAGACAGTATTACATGATAATTGAGTTTCTGCCTTGGCATGAGTGCAGCATGTCTGTGACTGAACTCCCTGCCCCAGACAGCCGAGAAGAGTAACATTTATATGACACTGAAGAACTCTGTCTTACCCTCAGATGACACCTAGAGGTGTGTATGTCGCAGTAGTGCAACCTTCAGGCCTTCTGCAGCTCTGTGAAGAGGGTCACCAACCCCCAGCCCAAACACAGTTTACCCACTGCGGAGGCCAGGATGGGTGACTCTGTAACACCTCTGTAGTGTGACTCAACCCTCAGCTGGTACAGAAGGCACAGGCTTGGCTCAGAGTTCTGACTCAAATGCCAGGTTTATGCTTTTTACAGCTGTAAAATGTTGTTTTGGACAAAATCACATTTTACACAGTTGTCCCTCTTTGTGTATCAGTAATTTCCTGTATATCTTTTGGAGCTGTTTAAAATATATAGACACAAACACAGAAATATAAGCACAAATGCAGACTGAAATTTCAATATTCAAATTGTATGGTGTTGTGGATTATGGATTAACCGTGTAAGGCTGAATTGAAATGTGTGGGATAAAGCAATTCATGCATCTAGGATATGCATTTGCAGGCAAAACGGCAGAGTGAGCTCCATGGAGAAATAGGTCTAAACATTATCCCAAGAGAGCAAGGGGAGGAGAAAGCCAGGCAGAAAGCAAAGTAAAGATGCATGTCTTCGTAATCCCCGTCTGTGTGGGTTGTGGCTGAGGGGAAGGAAGGGACAGCAAACATGGCCGTGTGTCTGGAACCGGAGCTGACAGAGCCGTTACTGTGAAAGCAAGCCTGTTGTTTCCACTGGCACATCTGTACCATACCATATCATATCAAACCATGCTGTCAGAGGGCTGAACATGTGTGTGAAGAGACAGTGAAAGTAAACCTGTGGACCTTTCTCAAACCTCAACTATTAGGATTTAAGGCCGAAGCCAATTGAAGAGGCAAATTAGAAACACAGAACTGTTTATTTTCCACACAAAGACAGCTAACCCCACTAGGTACAGGCAAGGTAGATAAACAAGACTGGGGAACAGAGTAAATAACTGCACCAAACAGACAGGACAGGGAATTAGGAACACTATTTTCCAACTCTGCAGCTCATCAGGAAAACAGTAAACAGAAGAAGTCAGTGCAATATATACAGCAGGCAACTGAACTTCCCCAGTTTCCTACAGCATTACCTCACTGGCAAAGTCGGTTCCTTCAGCAATGTGGAAGGCAGAGCATGTTACACATACTATACCATAATGTCAGAGCCCTGGATACAGTAGAATGGTCGCCGTGTAGGTTAACTTATGGATGAAGTTAACTGTTACTAACATAGCGATTTGACCTTTAACAGATTGAGCGTTCCCTGTCTGGTCCAGCATTCCTTAGTAAAAGCTGTGGCCCTTTAAGAGCTGGACTGTTAACAGATTAAGGTGCCCCAAGAACAATGGATTTCACTATCAGTCATGTGGCTGAGCTTGTAATTGACTCCAGTTGTTTTTGCTCCATCACGATGCTGACTCTGCAGCTGAAAAGGATGGCCTTTCTGGGCTTGTCTTAGTGAACGGGGCACGTCAGGATAGAGGAAGTGAGTGGGAAAAACATGAGCAGCGCAGGCAACCTGACCTGCAGTGTCAGAGGTCTGTATCTCACCACAAAACACCAGTCAGACACCATCACAATCTCATGAGCCAAGATGCCGAACTACTAAAAATGTGTGTGTGTGTGTGTGTGTGTGTGTGTGTGTGTGTGTGTGTGTGTGTGTGTGGAGAAGGGGGGGGAGTGGAATTTCTAATACACATGGTTTGTTTGGGTTTCTTGGGAATCTTTCATTCACATGGGAACTGCTGGCATTCCAGAGGCTTTCCGAAAAAAAAAAAAACCCACTGTTGTCATGTCTGCCATTCTGGGAAAGGAGTGTGTAGCCCCCTCCTTTAATAGCATGAGTTATGCAATTTAACACACTTTCTCCCTGGGCCTGTTCATGGAGCAGAAGTGGCTGTGTCTTCAACCCATCAAAATCACATTTCCACCGTCCCCTGCCAGCAATGGGCTGTATTTTTAACACTCTCCGTCTGCAGTGCTGAGCGCCTCCTAAATGCCAATGGTTATTATGGCCGTAATGAGACACCTGTCAGAGCGCCTAGCTATGCAAATATGCAGTGTCTCAGGGAATGTGATCGAAAGCAAGGATGACGGAGTGTTTCTGCAGTCTTTAAGTGTCCGATTGTCAACAGAACTGCGAGGCCTCTACTCCAGCACTCTGTATCCTCTTACCAGGTGTCTGACCAGCAACACAGCTGGTTGAGGACGTGTGTAGAGGTCCAGGCCATGTTTTGGCTTGTTCTGTGATGCTGGGATCCCACATCCCTGTTCTGATTAAACCCCTCATCATTTTTACGGGGGGTGCTGACTGGCACCATCGTGGAAGGACTGCTGGATGCTGCGGGCATTGGAGGGCAGTGCCACATTGATTCTGGTCCAGCTCCAGCTTGTCTGGTTGATAGCTGCCAGGGGTGAGCTGTGTTCAGAAAAACACAGAAGCTTGCACAAGTGTAGGACCAAATGCCTTGCAAGCAGGGATGGCGAGGGTGGTGAGGGGGTGTCTTGATGTGCAACTGGCGTGGAACATAAATTTACACCAAAAGTTAATGAAAAACTGGCACTGGGAAGCTTGGACACAAAGACATTTTGAGGTTTTCTTTCTGAAAAAAGCCTATTTGCAAAGTTAGAAAGTGCCTATCCACACAAGGATATTATCAGTTAGACAGATAAGCCCTTACCTGATGTTACATCACTGCATGCATTCTGCTCTGTATTGCACTGTTGCACACAGTCACCTGGGACAATTTTCATGTGACAGTCTGGTCCCACTTAGGAACTCTTCTGATGATGCAGTGTTGAGGATGGACCAATTTGTGCTTCCTTAAGATTAGTGTGCTTTGAATTTGAATTCAGCTCCCAAGGCAATCCGCCCTGGATCACTTGCTGTGATAACATAAATTGTGTTAATTGCGTGTACAGTGCAAAGAGCACATGGATTTCCCAACAGCCCTGAAACTGCTGCATTTCATTAGAGGGGTTGCTCTGTTTAATGCTTGCTTTTTGTTTTGACAATGGATCTGATTTTCAGGTTTGTTATACATTTATATTTCACAAAACAATAAATTACGTTTATATGTTTTCTGTTTACAGTGAGCTAAAAACGAAATTGTTAATGTGAGAACTAATAATTGTAATCCTGGTATGTTGCTCACGATTATCTTCAATGACATGTAATGTTGCCATGTTACCAGATGGTGGTGCTCTAATGTTATGTAATAAACTTCACATTTAAACGTATACAGAATATCAGTTGGATTTTAGATGTCTGCTCATTTTAAAACTCTGCTTACATTAATTATCGAATCTCATTACTGTAAGTACTAAGTCGACTTAATAGGCCCAATATCCATTATTGTTACTTTTTGGTAATGTTGGGAAATAACTATACTAATAACTATACTTATTATACTATATATATATATATATATATAAGTATAGTTATTTCCCAACTATATATATAAATTCAGATGAATTAAAACAATGTTATGTTGGACTGAAGTTCACTGTTTCATCTCCACAGCTGTGAATTTACAGTTTATGCCAGTTTATTTTATTTAAAAATACATAAATAAAAGGTTATTACAAGCAGACACGCTGCAGGTTTACTCACAAAAATCACTGTTGAAACTACAAATAATCACTATAATAAATTTGGAAAGAATGCTGAAGTCGAAGGTGGTCTTCAAAACCAACTAATGGGCATGTTGACAGCAATAGCACATGTGTCCCAATATCCTTTTACCCTTCCTGTGGTCAATATGTCACCAGAGTGGAGATGAGGAAGACAGCATGGGGCACAGGTTTCTTACAGGGGGTGCAGGAAGAGACAGAGTCCTCCACCAGACACCTCCTGTCAGAGCTGTCCTGGGCACCCCCCCCCCCATCCAGCTCATTCACCATGATGCCAATAGACTGGAATACTGGACCCAGCACAGATACACACACGTGCACACACACACACACACACACACACACACACACACACACACACACACATACAGCCTGAGCTGAGAGTTGGGCCAGATGGTCCTGCTGATACCACCCTAGCTCTGATGGCCAGAAAAGGCCGCTTCATTGAGAAACAAAGCCACAGCCACACATTGCACACTGGTGTAAGGTCTGTGTGTGATTACAGTCTCTACAGCATGACACCTTCTTCTGTGGCTACTGAGTTTAGGCACAGTTCATTAGGGCTTCAGCTATATGTGTGTGTATATCTTTGTGTGTATCTAGTATTATACACCAATAAAAAGATTACTGATATACTGCATTACCAAAACATTTGGACAGCATGTTTTCTCTTGGAGTCTGGCTTCGGAAAGAGTCGTTCATAGATAGAATAAAATGTGGGAGCGAACAGGAACAGCTCTTAACATCGAATGACTAATTGCTTTTAGATCTCAGCAAATCAATAATTAATCAGGATATTCATTTTACAGCAATCATAAATGCTTCCCTGTAGCATTTTTTTTAAACCATCTGTGTGTCCCGGAGTTCAGCTAGAGGAGTCCTACGCTAGGCGGTAGTCTTATCAGGGGCCAGCTTGCAGCCCCTGTAGGGACCTGGAGATACACACCCTGCCATCAACACTAGCAGATGCTCAGCCAAATGGGATTTTCTCAGTAGGGAAGGGGGCGTGGTCTAACTGTGCTTTCTAAGGACCCTAGTCATTGGAAGGTATTCCTAAGATGTTCTTTTTTGAGTCATGATGAAATATTATCATTACATGTTAATTTAACATTTTTAAGCACATTTGTACAATCTTTAAAATGTTTTCAAGCGTATATATTACATCTGTAATTTTTTTTTATTGTAAAACACGATATATTTTATTTATACTTTAACAAATACTTTTTGTTAAAGTATACAGTTCAGATGTTTATGAACTTTTGTGCTGTTGATTTACAGACGCCTTTTTAATCTTTTCCGCGTTTCTAAGATGATAGCACCCTTCCTGACTGATAGGGGTTGAGATTTTTATATCCATGAACTCTAATTGGATCGACATACTGTCTACGATTCAAATATTCCCCAGTAGATGGCGTACGTGAAGGGGTACTCACAGACATGAAAAAATAAAGTGCATTAACGAAGAGCCGAACATTTACTGTGTGCTTTCAAGCTTACAATAGTTAAAATTAAATTTTTCACATTTCTTTCCGTGGAGATCAAACTCTGATTGTTAAATGACTGTGTTAGTTAGTTAACAGTACCGGTTTTTGGAGATGGGTTTTTGCTTTGAAACAATGTTGGCAATATTGTACGTTTTCAAATGTTAAAAAATATATGCTATTGTACATAGAAGAATCTCTAAGCACCATTTCATGTTTTATCACGTTGGCGAACGGTTGAATCTAGAGCTGTCCACGGTTCTGAATTCTCAGATCACAGTGAAGTACCACTGTTCGACACTGGTCACTTACTACAGCAAGAAGTATTTAAATCTGTCAAATAAATACATAATAAAACACATTTAAACAGTTTTTATTTCTGTGAAATACCAGCGGTATCAGTGTTTATGCTGATTTTTATTTTGGATTTTGTTTTCTGCAATGCAGTATAGTTAGGTTGACGGGAGACTAACTTTTGAAATTATTGACTGTTTGTGCTTAACTGTGTCTTAATTGTTATATAGACTTAATAGTTAAAATAAACAATTAATATTTAGCAATAATGTTGTCCGTTATTTACTTTATTGTCTTTTAGAAAACAGACATTTGTATATTGTAACTGGTGTACGTTTTATGAAGATGCATAAATGTTACCGCACATTTTATTTACTAAAAAATCAAACTAAATTAAACGTTTTAAACGATTACGTAGACAGTTTTAGTGCATGACAGTAATGCTGCTCTAAGAGCAGTTTCCTAGCAACTAGCAAGGGGGGGGGGTGTTAAAGCATATCGCCCGCAGCAGTGAAGTTTCTCCACGCGCAGCAGCAGATGGATTCCGATTTAAAATATAAGCCTGATTACGCTGTATCGTTATGCGTTTCCTTTTCATGCTCTTTGAGTGTTTTCAGACATGATTAAGACCTGTCATAATTTTAATATACGTTTTGTCGCCGTATTTTTCAAGATTCTTATTAGCGTAGACGAGAAATTAAATGCTGTTAAGAGGTTGGCTTGTGTAAAGTCAAGGAGGCGCTGGGTATTGACACATCGTGTTCAGTCTTATTTTGGCTTTCTCTGGAGCAGTACGGCCGAAGACCTGTGTTAATGGATCACTGACTATGTGTTTAGAAGAGGTCACATCAGAGCACAGGCTATTTTGCAGAAAAAAAAGATAGAAAAAAAAAATCTCATATATCACGTCATCAAACACAATGGCTATTTGTAGTTTTAATTACTAAGTACGTGTATTTTGAAAACTAATAGAGGGACCACGTTGTTTTGCAGAAATAAAATGAATATGAGAATTATACATTCAGATAACTGTACTTCAAATAAGTACAGTTTTCAGGTTAAAAATAAACAAGTGAAGCAAAATTTTAAAAGTGGGGTCAGTTGTCGTTTGCTTGCAGAGTACGTTCCCTGATAACACAGCTAAAAATCCATGCATCTTTTCGTAAATAAAAAAATAAACTATATATGTATTGTATGTACTAATGTGGCATTAATTCATAACTGAGACAAATTGAGGTTTAAGCCCCTTTCGTGATGTGTGAAATGCCTGGAGTCTGCAGGTCTTCAAACCACAGTGTGCGGGCACCATAATAAGCTCTTTGAATGAACGATCAAAGGCCAGCGAATGCGAAAAGCGATAATGAACGTTAGTGATTGACGTTGTTGCCCCGGTGATATTGAGAAGTGTTGTAACGTTTTAATGACCACTAAGAGATTATGAGGCGAACGAGATAGAGGCCTCCCGCTCTGTCACCAGCTTTTTTGTCTTCATTGCGGGAAGACAGGAATACATGCCGCAAACAAGTCATGCAGATCCGTGGCAACTAATGAAGTAAAAACGATAACTGCTCTGTGGACAGCTCAGCCTCTTAATTAAGATAAGACACATTCACACTGGTTCATGAATAATGTATCAATGTGTGATAGATTAAATACTTACCTTTGCAAATCAGTAATGTAAGGATACGCTATGTAAATCTACATAGTACATTATAACGGACGTTTACACATTGGTAAATCTGAGAAGCACTTCGATGTCGTTAGTTTTGTTCGTATTCTCACCAGCATTCCTGCTGATATGAAAAATAACCATATGTTTAAATGGTTAGCTTCACAGCTTCTGATAAAATCAATAGCAGATTAATGTTCTCCATTACTTTTCCCGAAGATGTTAGTATTCAGTTGACCTGTGCATAGAATTGGTGAACCATAAATTATGAACTGAACGCCATTTACTAACTGTCTGACTCCTTGTCCAAAGCCAGTTGATAGCTTGCAGTGAAATACATTTTATTTGTTATTTGCTATATTATTGCAAGGTCCTATATGAGTTCCATGGCCTAGTGAGAAAGAAAATTGCTGCAGTCATCATGATTTAAGAAGTGCTATTAGATTATCTTCCCCCAGGCTGGATTTAATCCTTTCTGCTACAGATACACATTCGTCTTCTTAGCTTCCCAACCCCAATCCATCTGTACGTCTCTTTAAGTCTGGTGTACATCTACCCATGTCTTCCTCTAGGCCTACACACCAGTTTATAAGCTCTTTTGTGATTGTCTGATACATTCTAGGTGTTCCAATACCTTCGTTAATGCATTAACAACTAGTAATAGCAAAAGTGAGTGCACTTAGCCTTTTGCTGTCTGACGTTGATGCATTGTTAAAAACTGAACAACTGACAATGAAATAAGGTAAAGCGATGAAGATTGTTTGTTTTCCATCATCAGTACATAAATACAATAAACAACAGGGACATTGTTCTTGGCCACATGAAGCTGTCTGCATCGGTACAGCTGCTGCAGTGACAAGAGTTTGTCGTGCCACTGCAAAAACTATGTATGTATTTCCACAATAAAACGCAAGCTTGTGACAACTGGTGTCATAAGGGCGAAAACTAATTTAATTCACCTTTGCTGGAAATGAAGAGTCAGCAGAATGCAGCCAGTGATCCTGTTGTCCCTGAGAAGCAATGCCAGCAATGCCACGGAGGGGGTTATTTTGCTGCTTTGCTGCAGGTTTTCTTTAAGCAACAGCAGGAATAATAAGCTGTGTCACATTTCAGCCGCTGTACCTTTAAGCCACCTCTGACTGTTTTGCACAGCTTCCTGTTTGTGTTTCTGCTATAAAAAGGTTAGCGAACAGTAGCCTCCTTAAAGCTCAGGTTGCATACATGCCTGTTTAGGTTTACTGCATTTCCATAAAAAGCCCCCCCCGTCTCTCTCTCTCTGTATCTCTCTCTGTCTCTCTCTCTCTCTCTCTCTTTCTGTCTCTTTCTCTCTCACTCCACTGCAGCAAATTAATGCCATTACCCAGATATAGTGAAGTATGTTGGTATAATGTTCTTGTTAGTTCTTGTGCCGGTCAGGCATTATTGCAGTCTGTTTAATTGTGATTATTGCTGTGTGATGGTAGATGGATTTATTTCATATGGGTGTACTGGGGTGCGTATGTTGGTGTGAACTCAGGCCCTGGAGCCTGGGCACACAAGCAAGGTGAGCTGGGAGTTTTCTGCTGTCCATGCTTTAGGGCCCTTGCAGAACAATCTTTTCACACACCTTCCCTGGCTTGCCAGGCATGTGACCTGCTGTGTCAATCCTGTTAGTTCTAATTGCATTTTTTTTTCATTTATTCCCGCTCAGCCGTGCAGCTTGTTGTTTTTGCATTTTGCTGGACCCGGCTCTGAGCTTAGGGACTACCCCTCTGTAAGCAGTAGCTTTAAGCACAATTTCAATTAAGTAAAATGCAATTTGGGTTTAAATGCTGAGCAGGTCATTATAATAATTGCATGGAAATAAAAATTTTCAAGCATTTAATTGGATAATATGATATTTTATGGTGCAGCTTGAAATACAATTTAATTTATTTTATATAGTGCCATTCCCAGTGGTTGCCCTCAAGTACGTGAAGGTGAAATAGCAAGATTGAGCAATGTCAGTGAACATAATAGCAGTTACATTAGTGCTGTTCTCATTGCTTAAGCAGGAGAAAACACAGAAGACACATACATACAAGGAGTTATAAAAATTCTGGTCTGAGCCAACCTGCCCATCCAGCATCCCTGGAGATGTTAATTACAGTATTAAGAATAGAAATGGTAGAAATGCAATGCTGCATTTCTCCACAGACTTTAGCAGAGTCAGAGACAGTGTGGGGCACCAGTCTCTCTGATACAAGCCATTCCACTTTGCAATTTTTTTCCTAAGAGAGATTTCATATGAATTTCATCATCATCATCATCTAATTAGTTAATTAAAAAAGTATTTTCGCACCTGCATAAAGGGGAAAAAACAAGTGGTAGGAATGAAATTTGGGATCCACTGTCAAACCGTGTTACGTTGAAATTCGTATTATATAGAAAATCACATTATATCACATTGTGTTTTATTGAGGTTTAAGTGTAGTGCTTTTCATGAGTACCTATTCTGTGTTCTAAACAGCAAAAAAAGTTTTCAAATGCTCAGTGCACTGTGTGAGGAAACAAGCAGTGTACCCACACTTTCACACCTGTCATTTACCCTCACATGACTCAAATTAACAGCACCATGAAACAAGTTAGGGAAGAATGATATAAAATAATTTTATTTTAAAAGTTGGGAAAAAAAAACTAAACTCTCAGTGGCCAAGTATAAATAACCGTGAATACCACCTAATACATGTAAAACAAGTAAATGATCACTTTCAGAATCTTAGCAAAACTTAGCAAGACATTCACATTGAATAAATTTTTGTCAAAATAAAAGGAAGCAAAATGTCTGTGTATGATCAGGAGAGCTCCCATTCTCTGATTCTCCCATCAGAGAATTTTGACAGTTCTTCGTAAAAAGATGAACCGGACCTGAGAAATGAAGCTGTCTTTCTTACGCATTTTTTACTTGGTCACAACTATCCAGGAATTTCAGCTCCAATCTTGGTTAAAAATGTGGGTTGGTGTGTGTGTGTGTGTGCGTGTGCGTGTGTGTGTGTCAATGATGTGGCCCATTTCAGAAGCTGTCCTGCCATATAGTAGCCTGCCTGACTTTCTTATTTTTGAGATATCAGACAACATAGTGTCTCACCTGCATACCACTTCGCATCACTACAGAGGCCATGGGAGAGCAGTTATATCTGATGGATGCTTTAAAATAAGTGACAGATGTTTAAAATTCCTTTGTTCAGATCTTGTAATGGTTTCCCTACTGTGTGAAGTGTTACCTGGCCATATCCAGGAGAGACAACCTGAAGTCAAACAGTTGCTGCACAGCAAAACAGGTAGTTTAGGGGTCACTCCAAACACTACTTCAATACATTCTCCTTTCTTCATCCATCACCTTCAGAGAACATTTATGGAGCGGAGTGGTCATGGGACATGTTTTGCACAACCCTTACCCCCCACGCACTCACACACCAGATGGATTAGTCTTCAGAAGGATTTGTAGGAAGGAGCTTGTGGTTAAGAGGTACAGTAAACCAGGCTGGCAGAACTGGCAGTTGGAGTTTCAAATTAAATTTAGTGGTTTCCCCCCTCCTTGCTTTCAAAGATACTCTCATGGTTTGCCTCTGCCTCTCCTTCCCTCCACCCAGATAGACATCTCCCACAGAGCCGCCATCTTTCCTCTTAAAATACTTCACGTTTCAGACCACCTCCTATTTATACTCCACAGATGGATATGGCAAGATGCTTGGAGTGGGGAGAGCAGGCAGACAAGAGTATGATTTTCTGCTGTTTCGCATGGCTGTCACTGAGATAGTGCAATGAAAAAACACACCAGACCTGAAATATCTCTAGTCCATATTTCACCCCACCCAGAGCATTTCAGAACAATTTTCTCTCGTTTAGTCTTAAGCTGCAACAAAGATACTGTCTTTGAGATACTGTCCGAAAAAACCTTTGTCCAACAGAGGTTTAGTGAGATTAAATGAATCCAAGGAAATGGTAAGAAGAGAAAAAAAAGGAAGGTGCAGTTAAACTTTAGTTTACCACCACATAATGAAAAAAGATGGGAATTGTACTTAGCAGTATTTTACATGAAACATTTAGCACTTGCAAATATTAAACATTTTTATGATCATTTTAATTGCTCAGTAAAATGTACCACTATACTGCATCCTTTTTCATTATGAAGCCAGCTTTTTTTAGGTTTAAATGTGCTCATAAATATCAGTTGTGTTATAGCAATACTTCCGGCTGCACATATTATTCATTCTATCCGTGAAGGAGATGCAAAACACAAAGGGAAATTGTTCATGCTTAATAGCAAGACACAGCTAAAGGGAATAGCTTCGTGTTCATTGGAGGAGCTGTAAAATTAGTCTATTAAACTCTTCTCTCCAAGCACAAACCTGCATTCTGATGCTGTCTGTCGCTAATGTTGCATTTCCCTACTTGACTGATTTGGGGGAAAATCAATGCCTTTTTAATTCCCTTTCTCTGTTTCTCATTGAGCAGATTCCACAGGGATTGAATCCACCAGTGAACTGTGTTAAGATCCCTTGACTGAAAACAGATTATTTGCCATTCAATTTAAATAATAATCAGGATTATTTTATGGAGGAAAAATAGAACTTTTGTTACCTTTATTTGAAAGATCTGGGGTGTAGAAAGTCAAACTTGCGTTTTTTTAGAAGCAGAAAGCCACGGGTAGGTTCAAGATCTGACAGAACTTCCCATTGCCTTGGTAACAAATTACAGCCGATGTGGATAATATTCTAAAATTTATTCTAACGGAAGCACAAGGGCGGCAGAGTGTTAAATAGCACGAGCACTGCGAGAATGTTCTAGTAATGTACAGCTGGAGCAACAATATGTCATCACAGACAGATGCCTTGTGACCTTAAACAGGGGGATTTTCATTTGCAAATGCGCTGCCGGATAAGATGGTTACTGTGTTTACGAAGCGTTTGCAGCCGCCACCCCGGATTCCCCCCGCCCCCCCCACCCCAACCCACCAATGAATGGGAAAGCCAGACATTTAAGACAACAACAACAAGGAAAAAAAAGGAGTAAATATTCAAAGATCATAAAAATCGGAAGAGGGAGCGAGACGGGGGGATGCCCCTGTGGAGACAGATATTAAACACAGCACGTAAATCAATCCTGTCCAGAATTAGGGGGGTGATGACGAGGTTCTGCGTCTCATCTGGCAGACTCTGTCTTCCTCCTTCTTGAAGAGAACACTTTTGAAGTCGGTCTTTCTGCTTCCAAAATAGCCCATCTCTCTTTGTGCCTTTTCTCTTCTCTCTGTATTGACACAAAGAGCAAACATATCACACTTTCCTTAGTCACACTCATCTAGTGTACCATCGTACAGCATTTACATTGCTTGTTATATGGTTAATATTGACTCAAAAGGAATCCAACTGCATCACTGTCTCACACCTGCACAGCTGGGGGTTAAATTCCCACCTGTGCGGTGTGTGTGGAGTTTGCATGTTCTCCCTGTGCTTGGTGGGTTTCCTTCAGGCACTACTGTTTCCTCTCACAGTCCACAGACATGCATTGTAGGCTTTATGGGGTTTCCAAATTTGCCATAATATGTGATTGGGTGTGTGTGTGTGTGTGTGTGTGTGTGTGTGTGTGTGTGTGTGAGTATGCTCTGTGATAGGTTGGTGCCCTGTCCAGGGTGTCCCTGGCCTTGTAGCCTGAGGTCTCTGGGATAGACTCCAGGCCCTGCAGCCCTCCATTGGATAAGTAGTATAGATGGATTGAATCCGTTTCTTCTAGTAAACTACCTAATGAAAGGGATTATATTGTTTGCTGTAATTGTAATGATGGACTCCATTCTTTAGGAGCTGCTATTCTTTATTACAAAGTACATGTAGTGTTCACATTATATAAATGCTTGAATGCTTGTTTAAAGGGAGTTGGAGAATAGAGAACGTAGGGAGTACGTGTATGAGAAGACTAGTTAATAAAGTCGTCATACCGAATTTCCGAATCTGCTTCTGAACTGCTGCGTACTCCTCCCACGGACGCTACAGATTGTCCAAATAAAATTACACGACCGTGTAGGAGAAAAATACATACCTATGCCTGCACCTGCTGGCACACATTTCTGAAAGATTTATGCTTAAATAATTATAAAGCTCTTGCAATTATAAATTTTTACATAACATTAAATGAGGAAATTATGGCAATTAAATCGAAACAGGCGATACGATATATCATGGTTATCAAGATGTAAAATAAAGTTCAAGTTAGTTTTTGACACATTTACAATATGGTTCTAAATACTATAGTAGTATATGGTAGGGAATGTAGAAAATTTGTAATAATTGTTAAAATAGACACATTGCATATAACGTAAAGTCCTTTACTTCCTTCCACGATCTTGCATATCTGTGTATTCTGAATTGTCAAAACACTCGGCGTTCGGACTGTAAATAGTCCTACTTTTAAAATCATTCTTTGTTGGCCATTTTCCATTTTTTCACTTTATATTTAATTTAATTAGTGACTATTAACAGAGGGGTGTGCCGCTATTTTGAAACATATAAAGTTCCTAAGGAGTCAGTATTTTGGACAAAAAACCAAATTGGTAATTTTTACTTCTGGCAACAATGCGTGTATAACGATGTACGACAAATGCATTACAGAACTATTAATATCAAACATTGCCCAAACATTTAAGCAACACTCTTGGTTAAGCTATAGTTACGGTTTTGTTCAAAAATAAGTTATTTTCTATTAGTTTAAATATCCTAATTAAAAATTAAAACTTTATTCGCCCATCGGTATAGTCGGTCAGACCGCGCTGGTGTGAGCGGCCCCCCGCCGCAGCGTTCTGGTGAGGTGCACGTGCACGCGCCAGGGAGAGCTGACGCAGTGAGACATCGGCGATCCGTATGGGAGGAGCTTGGGCTGATGCAGCACCGACTGTAACAGCATCGGAGCTGCCATGCAGCACTCACACAGGCGATAAAGCTGCACCGGGCTTAAGACACAAGGTCTGACTAGGACGAAACTACGCAAGAAATTACGATCTACATCCTCTCGGACTCTGAGTATATCCAGGTCTTCAACTGCTAAGATCTGACGTGCGTTGTCATCGGGGCTAAAATTCATACATCTGTCAGTTTCTTATTGCAACATGCATTGTCACCTTTTCTGACATCCACATCTAAATGCAGCAATAACCTCGTAGTTCCGCTATATATATCGAGGAACGACTAGTTATTGCAGGTTTTACATGACAAGTGGTGCAATTTTAGCACAGGAGAGATAGATTGTCGTATTTATGAGCTGATCACAGAAATTTAGTATTTGATCTCTAGACGGTCAGATTCTTCTGTAATTGCACCGTTTCGTCATTATTCTTTGGAGACACCCGAAACATGACGAACAGCCCGCTACCCCTGCGGACCCTCTGCTGACGCCAAGGCTGAAGACCATGGATGCTTGCTTGAATGCTTTATGCTTCCGAAGTAACGATATTATAAATGGAGGAAGAGATTGACACTCGTAAAATCAACACCAGCTTTCTTCGTGACCACAACTATGCAACAGAAGGTAACGAAATTGTTGATTTTCATTTTGACAGGTTGCGTATATGTAATTAGCCGGCATGCATTTGAGCCTGCAGTTTTGCTGTCGTATCGCATAGAAAATTGTTGTACCTGCACTGATGGGTGTATCTGTCTGATCGGTCATAGTCACGTATTAATGATGGTGCTGTCGCAACATGTAAACTAAATAAGTGGAAGTACTCTGAACTTAACTAGGAAGGTATTATGTATACAGAGCATGCTGTTTGGTGCATGACACATTGCACCGTTTATCGTTAAACAGACTGAGGTGTGGTCAGTTGAGACACGTACCCTTCTTAAAAGCAAGTCATGCAGCGTACAGGGTATAGTGTCCCCTGCGACAGCAATATTCTTTGCGCAGGGCCTCGTCACTAGAGAGGGAATTTAACTGGCCCATAGGTACTTGAGTAGAATAAAAACTGGATTAGGGTGTTTTACTAACGTATCTCCCGACACGGAGAAAAGAATGGCACTCGTTTGCGTTATAAAGTAACGGCCTCTGTTTTGCATGTAACCTTTTATAACCCCCCTTGTCTGTGCTACGTATTTCCTCCTCGACCGTCAAGCCAAACGTCGGTGGCATAGCTCTCGTCCAGCAGGAGCACAGTGAGCTCCATGGTCGATAGTCTTACTGGGGGATTAGAACGGACAACCATCTGGTGCATTTCAGAGCGAGGTAGTGGAGGGCTCCCGTAACACTCTGAAGTACATTAGTCCTGTGTAGTAGGAGTTGCTTTTGAGCTACCCTCTGGTCCTAAAGTCTTGTGGAATTAAGCTTTAGCTCTCGTCTTTCTCTTCGATCTTACAAATAGCACTTGCATGAAATTTTACAGATATTAGCTAAACCATGTAAATGACAAAATTTACATTGCTAGCTATGGGCACCTTTCACAATATAACATAGTAAATATCAATTTGAGAAAAATTAAGCGAACACAGTCAGAATATGATTTAATGTCTGTGAAATTAAACCAAGACCAGCTATCACAATGAAGGATGCAATGAGAGGAATGTGGGTGACCGAATTGGGCAGATAGCATGAGACAAATCTCACTGCATGTCTTCAGGATTCACTTAACTTTTTAAGCCTTGGCAAGGAGAGCTGCCGTCCAAAGGGCATTTGTCTGGATGAGGAAAAAATAGCTCAGAGTGCTTTGTTTGACCTTGACGTCGAAAGTGTTGCACTCCTGTTCTGCCCATCTCTGGTATCATTCCATGAGGGACGAGGTATTGATCTGCAGCGCGAGCACCTCACACCCGAGCTGAGCACTTGAAACGGAGGCACAGCTCCTGGCAGAGCTCCAGAAGGTGCAGGCAGAAGCAGCGGGAGAAAAATGTGCGTCTAGCTGCTTTACCAGAGAGGGTTGTGCAAGACAAAGAACACCTGAAGCAACGACCTTCTGGTTGTCTTCTACAGTTTTTGGTCCACACTACAATTTAGCAAGCCAGAAGAGGTGCTTCAGGTAGTTTCTTATTTTATTCCTGTATAATTTCCAGGAACAGGTTTTTTTTTTTCAAGTGGATCCCTGCTGGGCAGCTCAGAAATATTCATTTTTTGGCACCTCTTATAAGGACCACACCCGGTCAGGGACGGTTGAGTTCACACAATGATCTCCAGCGTGGGGTGCTATGATAGAGCCCCACTTGATGCATGCACCGTGTCACAGAAAAGCAGTAGGAGTCTTCGGGAGTCTTTGTACTGTCTTAGCCAGGTCACTGCCCCCGATAGCATTGTTCTCATCACATTGATCCATCAATTCATCTCCAGCCACAGGTTTGACCAGCTGTTCTTCCAGATACACTGAACACTTAATTCATCCTAATTGGTGCAGTGATTTACTTTGCTGTCAAGAGCCACCGGTTGATTGATCTAGCCTTTTGTCAGACACTTGGTTTTGCAAGGAAGATGTATGAGCATTTATTAAAGATGAACAAAGGACAATGAGCCTGGGAAGAGGAAGGTCAGGCCAATTGGCAAAGGTGCATGAGATAATATGCATCAACTGTACTGGCAACATCCTTAATCTGATTCCCCTTATGAGTAAATTCATGAAAATGCACAGACATCCTAGATCGATGGTAAATGCGTTCATTGAGCTCATTACTAGTTATCATTCCATCATGATTTTTTTTCTTGAAATGATTAGTACAAAGCAGATCACATAGTGATTGGGTAGCAACATAAACCAAATCAAATGCATAATCAGGTTATGTGCTGTTTGTCTGGCTGAAATATCTTACACTGTAGCAGATACATGAGGCAATATAGTAACACCCCCCCCCCACCACCACCACGATGCTTTCTACATAGTGCAAGGTTTCCCCTCCTCCTCTAGTTTGGAGTGCATTAATTTATCACCTAGGTGGAGACAGCTTTGTGACTGCTTTCCTTTCTTAACCAGTGCACTTTTTGTTTCCATGTGAACAACCTCATTTTGCTTAGAAACTCAGCACCGCTGACACACACCCCCCTTTTGTTCCCTGCCCCTTAGAGTCTGGCCACGACAGACCTCACATTGTGAATACATCTCGTCCTGTATTGTCCCATGTCAGTCACCCTGCTGCATCATTTGGGGAAAACCATCATACAAGTTGTTATTTAATTTGCCAAAGATGTTAGGAAAAAAGAATACTCAAAATGTTAACATTTATGTTTAAATTCAGACAAAAGAAATTGGCTAATTAACATATCAAAAACTGACTTAAAATACTAACATCTTCCTTTCATCATTTTTGATTTATGTAGTCTGTTCAGTGAATTTTAGTGATAAAAGACAATAAGACTGAAAGGCAACATGGCATTTCGATGCACCTATTGGTAACTAAACCAGGGCGGCCATTTACCAACAAATATTACCAACAAATACAGGCATGTGTAACTAACCTAGGGAGCTACATGTGTTCTATTATGATCACATTTTGATAACAGCACATTAAAAAGCAATTCACAACACATAATTTTATTTTCATATGTTGGATCATCATCAGTTACTAACATCAAGTGGAACCAGAAGTCTATAATATTTAGGCAGGAGCCTTGATTTAAATTCATGCCAATGAAATTGGCAGTCATTATTGAATAGATTGTTAGTTAGATTAATTAGAAAAGAATCTGGCAAAGATCATTCAGATTGGAGAACAGAACTTTATGTTCTAAAATTTAGTTTCTGTGCTTTCTTATGTAACAATGTGTAGCATAACCCTTGCATGCTTAAACTGGGAACAAAACAGCTGTGCAGCTTGATCAGAAGCAGCTTTTTTCTTACCACGTAAAACTATGAAATGCAGTACTTACAGTGTTCTCCCCATAAATGAGTGGCTTTCCTCCAGGTTCTCCAGTTTCCTTCCACAGCCCCAAAGACACGCTGGTTAGGTGAATGAGGCAAATCTGTCATTGCTTTTACTGTGTGTGTGTATGTGTGTGTGTGTGTATCCGCGCATGTGTGTGTGTGTGTGCGCCCTTCAATGGGTGGCACCCTGTCCAGGGTGTCCCCTGCCTTGTGACCTAGGCAGTTTGGGATAGGCTTCAGGGCACCTGAGATCCTGAATGAGATAAGCGCTTTGATAATGAATGGATGGATGGTTTCCCAGCTCTTTGATCCTGTCTTTCCTATCAAGACTTTCACTCCACTTACTTATTAGGTAACTGGTGATTGACTAAACAACCAACCGGCCTTTAAGTCAATCGGTGTTTTCACATGGGATCTGTTCCTAAATTTGGCTTCCACTTCCTCAGGGGACTTTAAAGCAGTCAGTGACCCAGTAGGGTGCAGTTTGGATCATTGATTTATCTGTAAAACAGCATAAAATGGAAGCTGTTTTGCTGAGGCAATCTGGTTGCTTGCAGGCACGGTGCTCGCGACCTTTTCCAAAACCTCAAGGCTCCTCATTTTAAAAGCCTGCAATGTCCTGGGGCATCGCTAATGTTCCTTTCCTTTATTGTAGCTTCTCCTTTATTTTAACTGTCTTGTTATAGACTCTGATTCATTAATATTTATATCGTCCTCCCAAAACACAAGAGGTGAAACTTGAGTGTGTTTTTATTCTGTCCTTGGTGTACAGTGTCACAGGTCCAAGCACTTGGAAGAGGTTGTTTTGATTGAAAACAGATCCATCTTTTATTTTTGTTTTCATATATAATTGACCGAAGAAAGTGCAGGAAAAATCCAGTTGTACTTCCAAAAGGAAAGCATGAGCAGACGTGCTGTGCTATAAAGCTTCCATTATTTGTGGTCTACATAGCAACTGCAGAGCCCGTTTCTCTGAAACATAAAGCGTAACCCACCCATTTTCCCATTGCATATGATAGAAATCTGACTGTGTTTGAAAAAGCACATTTCCTTTGGTAATGAGTAGTAAGGAGAGAATGCATGCATAATATAAAATATTCATAACTATAAAACTGCTTTTGGAAACAACAGTGATAGCATTTAGTTAGATGTATGTGATAGAAACTTCCAAGAACATGGGAAGGTTTACAGTAGCATGGTGGTTCATGGGGGGTGTGTGTGTATGTGTGTGTGTGTGTATGTTGTTGTATGTTCTTACTGTGATTATGTTGGGTTCCTTTGGGTGCTTCTATTTCTTCTCTCAGTCCAAAAACATGCAGGGAAGGTGGTTTGGATAACCTAATTTTCTGTGTGTGTGAGACAGGTTATTGACCTATCCAAGGTGTACCCAACTTTGTGCTCTACATTGGCTGGGATAGGCCCTAGGCTCCTTGTGACCCATGGTATAAGCAGTTGTGTAGCGAATAAATGTTATCAATAGTATAGGTAGCCAAAAGCGTCTCATAATCTGTTAGTTTTGGGACTAACAAATGTAAATATGAAACCAGCTGCTTATTTATCTCAGCAGAATGTCTGTCGATGACTAATTAGTGTTCATCAATCCTGTTGAATGAAGATCACAAGTTTTAGCATCCTCAGCCAAAGTGTGTCTTAAAGAAATTACTTGCTTGGGAAATCATTGAAGGCTTTGGGAGGTCCTGGCAAGCCTTGTTGAGAGGATAGGTTATGTGGAAGATAGACGATGGAATTTGAAGTCATGCCATAGTGTCTGCTGGCCCATGTTGACCTTTTATTCCAACAAGTGAATATGCTCCACCAAGCAAGAAAACACCCAATACCAGTTCTCCCAATCCTAACCCCCCCCCCCCCAGGGCCAGACAGTGGGATTCATCACAAAGGAGATTCCAGCACCCCTTGCTGCAGACTGAAGTGGGACAGGCTCAGCTGGGGGAACACTACATCTTCAAGGGGAAAGGCTGAAACAGAGAGACAGAGACAGCGGGTGGATCAATATACCTTTCACCAATGTTAATGTTGTCACTACCAATGTTCATAATCAAGGGCATTGGAGATATACAGTGGAGATTAAAATTAGAGAACAATTTATGAACACTTGATTTTTTCAGAAGCAATGTAATCTTCATTACTCAACATTTGAAGGAATTTTGCTAATAGAACAGTGTTTTACAAAATAACCAAGGTACTTCAACAAAAAAATCTTTATTTTGTAGGAAATACAATGATCAAAATTAGAGAACAGTAATGACTGTATCATGGAGATCTGCGGCCACAGGACGTCACTAGCCTCTTACACTGCTCTGGTGTGATTTTGGTCCACTCTTCTTCCAGTCTCTTCCACAGTTCGGTGACTAGTGGGTTTCTTGGCCATAACTTTGTCGCCAAGGATTTTCCAGAGGTTTTATTATTTATCTATTGGGTTTAGATCAGGACTCTGGGCTGGCCATTTCATTATTTCAATGTTTTCAGCTTTAAGGAACTACCTTACCCGTTTTGCTGTGTGACAGGGGGCAGTGTCATGCACGAAAATTACTGGCAGATTGGTGATGAACGCAGGGAAGGAACCGCATGTTGTCATAGAAGGGTCTGATAAACATTTGCACTCACTCTGCCATGTAGCTGTATAAGAGGCCCAACTCCTGCTGCAGAAAACAT